>WAAB01008624.1:187690-215555 GCA_013389865.1 Piaya cayana
CGTGTTAAACCTCATGCCGTTAGACTCAGCCCAGAGGTCCAGCCTGTTCAGATCCCTTTGCAGAGCCTTCCTACCTTCCAGCAGATGGACACTTCCACCCAGCTTAGTGTCATCTGCAAACTTGCTAAGGGTGCACTCAATGCCTTCATCCAGGTCATTGATGAAGACATTGAACAGGGCTGGACCTAGCACTGAGCCCTAGTCCATCTGCTCAGAGCAGGTATACCTTTTAATTTAGCTTGGTCTTCAGTATAAGGAATCTGGTTTTAATGGGATTCCAAATTGTATTGGAGAATTACAGAAAATAAGGTTCCAAACTACAAAAATGGGCCTCCAAGCCTCTAGACCACTACTAAATCTCTAGACTGGGCAGATTTTTTTCTTCTTAAGTCATTGCAGATATTTAATACACTTAACCAGTCCTTCACAGCTCCCCTCACTGCAGCATCCCATGGCCCTCTCCTCTGTTCCAGGCCTCCACCAGCCTTACCAGTAGAAAACTTGCCTTAGTGTTTTATACAATACATTTAAGCTTAGTGTCGCCTCTACTATCCAGCATAGATGAAAAAACACAGAAGTATTCCATCATTCCTCTTGAAAAATGCATTATCGTACATGATGATGACCAGTGTACCTTTACTTCTGCTGTAGTTTCTCTCCTCTAGAACAGCTACCCCAGTTCTTTTCATTTTCCTCATAATATAAGCTGGCAAATAGCCTCTTAACCCACACTCACAGGAACTTAGCACTAAAAACTAAAGGGAAATTTGAGCAAGTATGAAAAGAAAAACAAAAATCACGCAGCTTAACAGAATCCACCATAGCTAAGTAACTACAAAACAAAGTAAAGCTGCTGCACTGAGTTTCCACAAATGCAATAACATTTCCTACAAGTGTCAAAGAAATACAAATGAGATTCTGTAAGTCAGAGCATATACATGCTCCTGAGAGAATCAAATTAAGATCTTAGATGATCACAGATAGAAGAACAGGAAGAATACCACCAGCCTTTTGGGAACACACTGGGAAGTCAGACATAAATAATTCATAGATTCCTATACTCAACAGCACTGGCAAAATTCTACATAGAGTTGGAGAGTTTGACCCTGGATCTGGGTTTCCTGTTGTTCATTTGTTTATCAAAAAACTTTACCTCACTTTTATGAAAATCCCAACCCTACAAATCCAAACAAAACCATCCTCTCTGCCCATGTACCCAGTACAGGTGCCTCACACCAGACACAGACAATCCCTGACAGCTACAGTGGCCCCAGCACAGGAGTCACAGGCAGGAACGTGGGAGAAATCCTGGGACAGAAAGGGCAAACCACTTCCCAGCAGACAGGGATGACAGAAATGTTGTGAGAAAAAGCCCTGCGAGCCACAAAGGGAGAGCAGGGGGAAGGGGTCCACATGCCCTGGCAGAGATTCCCCTGCAGCCCTGGGAGACACACCAGTGGGGCAGGAAAGAGTGGCTGGGTAGGCATCTGGCAGCCTACCAAGGTCAACCCACCACACATGCTTGGGAAATACCGTTAGACCAGTTGATACCACACCACAGCTGGAAAAGTTTTAGGAGGATGAGCTGCAGAGAGGAGCTGATATGGCCTGTCTGTAGCCCGCCATTCCCCATTCCCCTCTGCTGCTCAGGAGTGGAGGCAGTAGAAGTGAGGATGACAGAGCAAAGCTGAGCCTGGGAAGAAAAGGGGTTTTGCTGAGTGTTTTAAGTTTTCTCTTTGTTTCTCACCATCCAATTTTATTTCAATTGTCATTTAGTTAAGTGAATTTTCCCAATGTATAGTCTGTCTTGGCCCTTGGTCTGGTACCATTTCTTAGTCCCATGAAAATCTGTTCAGAAAGAAATGAACAATGAGGCAGTTTAGGTATCTAATTCCTTTCTCACAGAAGCATAGTGGACATATAGCAACACTTAAATAAAAGCAGATACAAATTTTTATGACTATATCCTACAATCGTCTAGCAACAGCAGCAACATGACATCCAGAATCGGGAAATGAAAGACTGCAAGACTACATTCCTTCTGTGAACTTTGCAATGGCACTGGATGCTGAACAGTGGACACCCTTCCTTGCAGCAGGATTTCATACCTTCTCTGAGGTAATACAACCGTGTTAGCTAGTCCCAAGATCAAACTGCAAAAGTAGTTTCAGGCTGAAGTCAGGCACAGAGTTACATATACAATACACAGAGGTACTTTCTATACTATGTATAAATCCTTCAGTAAAACGGAACATCAATATGATCTATAAATGCAGATTAAAACAGTCGTGTCAGATGCTGGGAATTCACTTGGTTTAATTTTGCACCCACATTTTTATATAGATTTTAATCATACTCGGCATGGATTTACTAAGAAGGGAACTAAAAAAGTATAGCCATGAAGACGTTACTGCTAATAGCATTTTGTTGGCATAGTTCACTCCTGTTCTCAGATGGGGTGGACTTCATCTCCCTTTTGGTGATTATATTCTCCTCCTCCACCACATCAGAAATACTATGCTTCATTCACTGCATCCACATAGGAAACTGAATAAGACCCTAGAACTGAAAAAGTAACATTAACTGTAAAGCAAGCATTTAATTTCTTTTCCAAATTAAACTGCACTGTTTTAATAGGTCCTTTATAACATATGCTTAAAGAAAAAGGGAATATTACATAAAGGGCCAGACCTTCATTTTTAAATATTAAATTGATATTACTTTAAAAGCCATTTTGCTAATGCTGTTTGCATAGCCTAACATTACATCACTCTTTCATGGGTAGAAAGGGCAAACAGGTTAAGCAAAACATATTAACCAAAAAACAGCTCCACAAAGTCAGCAAATATATGTTAAAAGCCAAGTTATCCACTATGCTGGCAACTGCATCAAATCAGTGGAATCAGAAAATCCAAATATGTTTCTTTAATTAAAAAGATATTATGGTAAGAAATACATGTTCCCCAGTGGCTTTTCCCTGTATGGTGAACCATTAGTCAGTAAGGGCATTCATTATAAAAGCGTAAGTCATGCTGTCTTACTGCACAGAAATCAAATTCGGCTTGTTGCTGAGCTAATCCGGAGAACCATGAACGACATTAAAGTAGTCTTGGATAAGAACCAATCATTCAAACTAACCCAATATGCAATTATGTATTTTGAAATATTTCTTGCTTCCTTTTCTCTACCTTAGACACACTGTACAGAGATTACAGTATGACTCCTACTTAATAAAATGCATTTCTGTTGCTTTTATGAAAGTTGCTCATATTTTTTTGCTATTGTTTCAAAATTACAGCGACTTATAGTAAAATGAAAAAACTTGAATACATTCTTTTTAACCTAAAATTGTCTATAATTTCATTAACTTATATCAAGATTTCAGAAGCAAGGACTAATGCTGATCCTATTTCTAACTGTTTTTAATTTTTTAAAAATATACACAAAATACTCCAATGTTCTTCAACGTAAGAATTGCATGATTGTCATAGGGAATCCTCTATTTCTCCCTCAGTACATGAACAACAGTTGTTATTTGAAATCCTACAGTTGTCAACAGCTCCAACATACTAACTTGTGACAACTGTAGAAAAAAAAAAAAAAAAAAAAACAGGTCTGACAGTGTCTACGAATATGAAAACCACCAGTTTTCATGGTATTCACCAAGTCATTCTGATAAACTAAGGATTCAGTGAGTGTATGTTAAGAGCCAAAACAACATAGGATACAAGGGCCTGGCAGTTCTTGCAAATTATTAGCTACATAACAAGTCATATTTGGTGCAGTTATGGAGGAAAAACATACCCAAAATAATAATTTTCATTATTACATATTGTAAAGCCAATTCAAACATTATCATGGCTATCAGACTTCCCAAGACATTTAAAGTAAGCTTTTCAAACAAAATTCAAACTGGAAGAAGTAAAAATATGCACTGCTCGAGAGTTTTGACATGCAAGGAATCGGCATCAGCAGAAAGTCAATCTCTTGCATTCCTTTGGTCACATCAAACTATGAGGCAAATGAAGGCTGAGGCACCATTGGCTCATTGTAGCAGGGTACGTACCTACTAATGTTGCATTAAAAATTTTTGCAATGAAGCTGAATTCTTCAGCTGGGAAATAGGGTAAGAAGTCTGTAAATACAGGTGCTCTCTTCTCCTGCACACATAACCACTGAAACCACAGATTTCCCTCACTGCCCTATCTTTACTGACCATTCAATGAAACATGTGACTGGGTACATATTCTTAAAAATATTATACGTTGATAATATCAAATCAATGGGAATAGAAGCCAATCTGCCAGATCCTGCCAAACACCTCAGAGAGGAAAATTTCTCAGATTGTCTAGTAATCACAACATCCTAAAGCGCTATGTTTCAATTACTAGATAGGAAAATAGATTAGTTAAAGGAGACCTGATATCTTAAGGACGTTTGCAAAAGCTTAAGTTCAATTAAAGGTCAAGGATACAAAGGATCAAGTCAGCACTGTTCTTATTCCAGCTAACCCATCACAGGCACTTTACAAAGATCATGGGCTGTTTCTTTCTAGGATAGTTCTCTGTAAATCCACCCAGTTGCCAGTTCACTGGGACAGTCAAGCTCACTCTTGATTTTGTTTGTGACTTGGACTGTTGCATTTTTGGTTTAACAATACTATGCAGGTATTTAGGACCTCTAAGTGGATAAAAATCAATCCTCTGGTTTTAAATTTCAGGTAAGTAAAAGTTCACGTTCAATAAACCATAACATGTCCCCTCAGTTTCTTCCTCAGGGATTCTCTAGTCCTACTCTGAGTTCAATTAAAACACCTCTATTTTCCTGTTCTCCAAAGAGAAGCAAAATGGAAGGTCTTATATAAACAGCAGCCAATACAAGGTCTCTGCGGGCTGCATCAAATACTTTAATACAACTACATTAACCAGTGTCAAAACATTAGAAGCTATATGAAACCTTAAGTTTTGCTTAGAGCTTAAGCCATACACAACATTTCCAAACCTTTTAGTTCAATGTGATCACACTAAATACTGTTTCGCTCAAGTAATATGTCATAAAACAAGGCAGATTTGCCTTTTTTTTTTGTAACAGTAAAAATTCCAAGTACCTTGAACTACTACGCAGCCTTCCTCCTTACAATCAAAACAAAATCCTAAAACATTCCCAATGATTTCAGCAGAATAACTCTGAAGTAGCGCTTATGAGAGCATTTGACCCAAAGGACTTCAAAAAAAGGCAAGAGAAAGACGTCTCAATTTTATAACCCTTCTTTGTTCCTCTTAGACTTGAGCTAGCGCCGCTGCTGGATATACAGACTTAAAGATGAGATTCAAACCACAAAGGCAGCTCTGTGTCAGTTAACTGCTCCAGGCCCCTTCTCTATCAATATATTGTAACAACTGAATAAGTGATTAATCAGGACAGATAAACCACATGCTGGCTTGAAACATTTTCTTATTTTATTGGTACTGAAAACACCTACCTAATCTCTAAGAATATATCCTAACCAGCTAGCACGCACCATCTGATAACTGAGCAACCTCCTAAAAATCCTATGAAAATATCTCACAGCTGGAGTCAGCAACACAATCACAAAGAGCAACCAACATAAAAATTCATACTCCTGCCAATGTTTTAGAGATCTCAGTATGAGGATTTATAATAATTGATTTCAGTTTTGCTGAAAAGTCTGTTCATAATTCAAGCAAAATTGTTCCATTCATGGAATCCAATAAGAGAATATTGTTTGGTGGTGTTACCGAGGGAACGGGAATTATTTCAGTGACAATGCCAATATCCTCAAGCATATAGAGCACAATGTGCATCTACAAATAAAAGCCACAAACACTCCTACAGTGAATTCTTAAAATTTTGTGTGACCTACATACCATAAGAGTACATGATTCTAACATAACATAAGGTTGGTTTGTTTGGTCGGGTTTTTTTGTTCGTTGGTCATTTATTGACTCAGAAGGACTTCAAAAATTAAGCACCATCATGTTCTGGGTCTGGTTGGGATGCAGTTTGTTTACTTTATAGAAGCTCATATGGTGGTGCTGTACTTTAGATTTGTGACCAAAAGAGAGTTTCAGGTTCTGCTGAACGTACCTGCACAGCAGAGGCCTTCTCGGTATCTCAGTCTGCCCTGCAGCAAGGTTGAGAGGCAACACAGCTGGGATAGCTGACCCCAACTGGCCAAAGGGATACTCCAGACCCTACAGCATCTTGCTTAGCAATAAAACTGGAAGGCAGTTTCTCCAAAGAAGGTGTACACAGGGACTGGCTGAGCATCAGTTTGCTGGTGGTGAAAAAGTGGTTTTTCATCACTGTTACTCTTTTTTTTTTAAAAAAAAAAAATTTCTTCTACTTATTAAACTGTCTTTATCTTGACTCACTCAAGGTTTTTTTCCTGCCTTATTCTCCCCTCCATCCTGCTGTGAGGAGTCAAAAAGCAAGTGGATGAGGGCTTAATTGCTGGTCAGGGTCAATCCAGCACACACCACAACTAAGAAATTCCCCTCCAATGCCACCAACAGTGGTAACATAAAAAAAAGTTTATAATGCAAGAGATGGGGTCAATGGCAGCAACACTTGAGGACACATGTTCATTACAAAGAACAGAAATAGCAAGGCAAAAGCACAGTCCCTTGAGTCTGAGGAAAGTACTCCACTAACGTTCTGTGCCAAAAAACACTGTTTATTGCTACTACTTTAAATTTAAATTGCAGGCTGATTCATGCTGACTACTCTTAATGTTTCCCATGGCACTAAACCTGAAGGGAGGAGAGACGTTTCTGGTGTTGGTATAATCTCAGGACTAATCTACTTCCTCACTAATACCTATAGCTAAGGAGCTTACTTATATACATATCATACTGAATTGCAAAGATCCTCTTTGCCTTACGTCGTACTCTTTCATTAGGTCCAGACAGCAGAACATATACTACCAAGCCCCATACAACACTGTGCAATGTATCTTCAGACTAACCTTCAGAGACACAAGCAATGTCTAGAAATTAGGGCTGCACTAGCAAACCAAGACAGCAGTTACCCGGGGATTCCTTTCATGGTTGTATCCCAACAGAGAGCTGATAGAAGAACACTTATTCACTGCATGAAGTAGGGACCTGCTAGGGTAGGGATGTTCTTTCCAGGATCCACCTTTCCAGTCTGAGACAAGAATATTAGGCACTTCCCTACTGTTTTCCCAGTGAGCCAAGGTGTATCCACAGATAGAGTGATTGCCATGCTTTTCTCTTTCCACATACAGTATCCTGTTGGTGTGATACTGGCAGAGCTGTCTAGTGGACGGGGAGAGTATTGACTGGTACTCCTCATGGGAACTGTGGTTGCTCATCTCCTCACTCCCTTGCATATGGGCTTACAGAATCATAAAATCACCAAGTTGGAAAAGACCTCTTGGATCATCTGGTCCAATTATTCCTATCAGTCACTAAACCATACCCCTCAGCACCTCGTCTACCCACCTTTTAAACACCTCCAGGGATGGTGACTCAACCACCTCCCTGGATAGCCTGTTCAAGTGCCCAATGACCGTTTCTGTGATTTTTTTTTCCTGATATACAGCCTGAACATCCCCTGGCACAGCTTGAGGCCATTTCCCCTTGTCCTATCACCTGTCACTTGGGAGAAGATGCCAACACCCTCCTTTCTACAAACTCCTTTCAGGTAGTTGTAAAAAGCAGCCTTCACTTCTCTAGACTAAACAATCTCAGTTCCCTCACCCATTCCTCATAAAGCCTGTTCTCCAGTCCCTTCACCAGCTTCGTTGCTCTTCTCTGGACTTGCTCCAGAGCCTCAACATCCTTCTTGTGATGAGGGGCCTAGAACTGAACACAGTATTTGAGGTGTGGTCTCACCTGTGCCAAGTAAGGTGTGGGTGGAAGAGGTACTGAGGGGCATGGTTTAGAGGTTGGTGGGAATGGCTGGATTCGATGATCCGGTAGATCTCTTCCAACCTGGTGATTCTATGATTCCGATTCTATGATTCTAAGTACAGAGAGAGAATAACCTCCCTGGACCTGCTGGTCACACCGTTTCTGATACAAGCCAAGATGTCATTGGCCTTCTTGGCCACCTGGGCACACTGCTGGCTCATGTTCAGTCACCTGTCAACCAACAGCACCCCCAGATCCTACGAATACAACCCAAGTCCTATGATAAGTACCAAATGCCACACCAGATTCCTGCATAGTAAAATGAGCTCAGAATCTATCATTTTGTAGGTGAAGTTAGGATGATGTACTCTCCTCCTTCTCAATAAATGCATCATATTGCATTTATCCGTGTGAGTTTTTATCATACACTATTTGGGGCTTTTTGCTTCATAAGCTCTTTACAATATTTTGAGACCCTACAGCATCCCCACAAAGAATGGTTCAGTATGGGAAGCTACACAAACATACTTTATGGCCAAGAAGATTTTTTTAAAAACTTAGTTTTCCTTCATTCTCTGTAGCAGTTAGCATGAGTTATGTCTTGACAGAATAGCTGTTAGCATAAGCCAGTAAATGCTAACCAGTCCTTTACTGTGGCCAAAGCAGATGAATTACAGTCAACCACCTGCCCTGAAGAAGAGAACAGGTTTTGTGTGCTGAAGAAAACAGATAGCTAAACTACGTAAACAGGCTGTTGATTATCAAACAGGGCAAACATGACTAGAAATATATGTAACAAGCAGATTGTGAGCAGTAACGGCAGCAACCACAAATCAGAGATCACCATCTGAAATGACTAATCACCAACACCTTACTCCCTGCCCAATCTTGTAACCAAAGACACTTAATATTGAGGAAAATGGAGTACAAAACACAGGAAAGAGCCTCATAATCCTGCACCGGAATTTGGGACCATCTCACCAAAGCTCAGAGGAACTGAAAACACCAGAGACTACCCAGGAGACACCATGACCCAACTGGAAATTCTGTGCTGACCCATCTGATGTCTCCCTTGGACTTCACTCTCCTCCCATGGAAAAGAGAAAGTGTGTGAGAAACCACAGCAGTAGCCTGCCCAGTTTTAATCCTAGACCTAGACCAAGTAATCTCTCCAGTGGAACAGTGAAATCATGCAATTCTTAACAATGCACAGATGCGTGATGAATGTGTTTCAGTATTCAAATCCATTTAGCCTCCATACTGTCATTTGGTCTTTAAATAGGAATGATCTTTATCTGTTCCTACATATTACCAATACAGTCTTGCTGCCAAGTTCTTGTGCTAGATATTTAAAAGTTTTCATTAATTTTTTTATGCCTTTTCTTGTTTCTTAAGCTTTTTCTGATCTGCTTATTATGTTTTTACATTTATCCTTCCAAGGTGCAAATTCCTTTCTACTTCTTACATGGGAACCTCAGCACTTAATTTTGCTGGATACCCCCACCAGTCGTCTTCTGCTGCGGAACTCAGTTGTTCACCACTCCAGAGTCACGTCCTTCAAGTCATCTCTGCGCCTCTTTCAAAGAATTAGTCTTGGAGTGTTTCTGTATCAACCATCCCAGCATTCTTTAGAAAAGAAAACGCTACTGTTCCCTTTTAAAGTGAAGTGGCACAAAGAGGCAAAGTATCTCACCTAAGATACAACGCAGCTTTCGCAAGAGTCAAACTTTTTATCTGATGGGAGAAAACAAAACACAAATTTCATCAGTACAATCCTAGCTATTTTTCTAAACTGCATACAAAAGAATATTCTCTGTGCTGCCATGCATGCAATCTGGATTTTCATAGAAATAAATGCTGAAAGAAATTTCTGCTGACATATCAACCATTGAAATATATTAGAAACACAATCATAAGAAAAGCCAGCAGAGTAGAAAACTGCCAGAAAGCAGAGGCAGAAGTCTTTGCATTAATGCATAATTTTATTAAGTATAATTCACATACACAGACCAAGTATGAAAGTTTAATTTAACCAGATACACTTAAATCAACAACACCAATCATTATCGTCATGTGATGACAACTCCTTTAAATATGTTTAGTTGGAAACATATAGGCAGGCATTGTGGAATTAACTGAGAAATTTACAGTAAAGTACTTAAAAACCCAAAGAATATAAGTCTACTTGTATGCTCTGTCTTGTGATTTAGAGAGAACAGCCTGATGTGCGGGCATATGATATAGGGGAATTGCATTTTCTTTTCAATTAGTCCATCCAAAAGTTCGGAAATTACTAATCCCCCCATACAGTTTTTCAACCACACTCACTGTCCCTGCACAGTACATATCCTCTATTTTACATCTTTTCTAGCCAAAATGATATTATCCAGGAGATAGCTAACTGATGGAAAAAGAATAAAAATATTTATGATTAATTGTATAAGGCTGTTGTTAGTCTAATAGTTTTTGTCTTCACCCTGTCACACTGAAAAGAGTATCAACTCTCATCGTTCGATCCTTCTAGATGAAGGACTTTGAAATTTTGTTTAAGGATACTAATTGATCTAGAATGTACAAATTAAAAATCTAGTGAATGTGCTAATATTTAGAAAGACTACAAAGCGTATGTTAAGACCAAAGGATGCAACACAACATACAGCATTTTAAATTTAGACAGAAACAGTCAGATTGGCATATAGAAATAGCAGAGAGAAGTTACTGACTATAAGCAAGTAGCAGTCACAACGTATGAGGTAGAAAGCACAAAAAATGTTCACCTAAATATTTCTGCTGCTGAGTGATAAAAGATGAGAAGTAGTCTAACAAAAATTCTCCTGTTGCTTAAGAAGAAAACAGAACATTTCTCCAAATGCAAGCCGAATAGACTTAAGCCTGAGGCAGACTCAGACTGATGGTCTGAACTGCATTTGTGAATAATGTGCATCATGACTTGCTTATCCACATGCATTTTGCCTACGTGACCATAAGGGAAAAGTAATCTCACCTGGAATCAACAGATGAGTTAAATGATTCTTAAAACACTGAAGCGTCACAATAACTGACCTACAGGAGTGATCCCACAACACCATATGAAGCTCCATCAAATTTCTTATTTCACTGTCAGGGATGCCACAAACTTTCCTAGAAAAGAGAAACTAGAGCCTTTTTCTCAGTGAGGATAATTAGCAGAACTAACATAGTAACTTTACACTGGCCTTTAATTATGATTACTTTTTTTATTGCAACTACAAGTGAACTGCAATCATTTTTTTAAAAGCCTAAAACTAGGGTCTTCTTTTACAATATTGTAATATCACTGTATTTTCTTAGGGGCCTATTTACTTTTACAGGACTTATCAGGAACTTATAGCAGAACACAATTTGGTTCCTAAACAATGGGTCTATTATTAAAGGATCATCTAAGATATAAGATACAATAACGAAGTTGTAGCAGCAACTAGGCATAAGAAGCGAATCAGCTTTCCCCTCAGTAACTTGGGTTTAAACCAGCTAGTTGCATAGAACTGAAAATTACCTGTGACTTATCTGTACAAGAATTTCATTATACACTGTGTAACTCTATTTTCCTAAGTCAAAGTTATTAGCGGTAACAGAAAAGAAATCAATATATTCAATTCAGCACATATCCTCTAGCATCTACTTCTTCCATTTCTTGCAGCCCTACAAAGATACACCTTTTTTTTTTTTAAACACTCTCTCAGGGATTGACTCCTTCTGTAGCATTCTATCCTCGTCTCCACATAGGTCGACTTCTTGTAACCATTCCTTCTGTCCAGAATATTGTTTCCAAACAAGAACTATTGTTCAAGGCTCCTGCTGAATTAATGCTAAATTACTGCCACGTGTAATTGTGGGAACATTTTACAGAGAAGAAGTGGATGCTGTGGGACTGATTGATACTGAGCAATTCTAACAAGGCCTTGAAACAGAGAGCTGAAAGATAAACAAAAGCCAGCTGAAAGGAATACAAGAGCTAGTTCCCTGGGAACAAGTACCAACTGAAAACAATGGAAGAGAACTATTAACATAGTTAATTTTAGTATAACTTGGTTTCTTAGCTGTGCAGTAGTTTAGCCAATAATATGTTAGTAATAGCTTTATGGACAGCTACCTTTAGCCAATAATACACTGTAGATACACTTGTGGGCACCCAGTTATGTAACTAAAAAGGGTTTATAAAGAAACAGCTAAGCTCAAAAAAATGTCTTCAATCCATCAGACTGAAGTCCATATGATCAATCCCCTCATGTAAGTCCTTAGAATTATCTCACTGGGTAAACTGGAGTGGCATAAAAACTTCTGTCTCCCATTTTCCTTGCAAGGCTGATTTAAGGCGCTGTTGAATTCCTTTGAACTGTCACTGCCTGCATAAGCAGCAACATCTCCTCAAAGCAGATACATTTCACTGCCCATACAAAAACGTGCACACAATTGCTTAAAGTTATACAAGTTCTCCAATGCCTGTTTTGACTGTCGACATTACCTAGTTTTAACTACCTACATACACACTATGTTAATGTATTTACAGAATGCCCTAATCTACATTTATATATACAGAACTTGAACTGTATTTATGATTTTATTTACAAATCATCCTGTCAAATTACACATTGTAATAGAAAATCCAATTTCTTTATCTTAAGAAAGTTTGCACAAGTTAAGCAAACATCGCATTCAGGGATGTACTGCCAGAAATACATCCAGTGATACTGGGGAGGAGGCCAAGGATGTGGGCAGGATGCCAAGAAGGAAGGTGCCCCTTCTCCCTGTGCCTCCTCCTTCCTCTTCCATTCTCAACCAAAGTAAGATACGCTGTCTCCCAAAATGGAACCAGTGCGGAGGGGGAAGGTGCTGAGTGTAGACCTGAGACATCACATCTTCTAGGAAAGCAGTCAGCAACAGCACGGAGTCAAATATGCTGGAAGCAGTTTTCAAAAATAGCTCTGATGGCATTCACTTATTCCATGATGTAAAGCTGGTGAGGAACTTTCACAATTTTCTTTCTAGCTTTCTCTTCTGGTTACAGGCAAAGCTAGTAGTGCTTAGCACTTCTCGTTTTAAGATCCTATTTTAAGCCACTTATCTTTTTCAGAAGCTCGCTGTTTGGGCTGAAATACTCCATCCAAGCAGCTGTCTCATAATTAAGGACACCCACCCACCCTAGTCTTAAACAGTTCAGGCATTTCCAAGAATCACATTTCCGGAAAGTATTTTTTTCTGTATTGTGAAAAAGTAGAAGCTCTGAAAATGTTTATGTTTTACGGGTCATTGCAGCAAAATTATTACTTATATTACAGGTGCACCTATAGCCTTCAACTGCAACTGAGGATCCACTGACCTAAGCATGGGAAAAATATCATACAAACATAATAAACAGATCTCTACAGAACCAATTATGCTCAATGAAACAAGCACAGAATTTACCATACCCAATTATTTTCTGACTACAAAATAAATTATTCAAAAGCGTTACTTGTTAGTTATTTGATACTGTTATTTGATAAGAGACTCAGACCTTCTTAGATCAAACATGCAAAGGAAAAATAAATTCAACTAGAAGTTTATTGCAATAAAGCTTCTAGAAGCAGCACATATTCACTCACAGTGGATGTTCTGAAGTCCCATCACATACTTTACTGTGACTTAAAGCTGAAACAGTTTGAATTTCATGATCTCCTTATGGCTGTTTCTTACTGGGGAATTTTTGAAAGTGAAGGTGGGAGAATAAACAATGAAGAAAACAAAACCTCCTCCAGAGCTCTTAAAATCATTATAGAAGCATTTAAAACCATTTAGAATAGGCAGCAAACCATTAACTGTTTCATGACCTGCAAACACTAGCAAGATTCACCAAAAGAAAATACTAGACACAAAGATTATTCAAGGTTAGAAATACCTCTTCATTTGCTACCTACTTTCTTTATTAATGGTGTTACAATTTGTTAGAGACGTCTAAATAAACAAACCCAAAATTACAGTTATTCTAATATCTAATACTCTGTATTCACTACACTGTTGCCTATCAAAGATAAGTCTTAACAACACAGAGAGCTGCTTCCTGCCCTATTTCTTAAATCATGAGGTGCATTTTATATATTGAGCTGATCCAGTATTTCCTTCATTTTTCAGCTACAGGCAGTCTTTGAACGCTAAGCATTATTACTATCACCTTTAGCTCATGAGTTCAAGTTGGGCTTTTAGAGGTACTTACAAATTACATGAGTTTTCTATGAAGTACACTCAATTCTGCAGCTAGCAGAAAGAACTTGCTTTCAATTACTTTCTGAAAGAAAAAAAAGAAGTAATACTTTGGCTTTCATCTGATTTAATCTGAAGTGGATACAAACTCATATATCTGACCTGCCCCGAAGAGGTACTGCATATTGCCATGGGAGAACACAGTAATCAAGAAAAAGAAGTAAAAGAATAGCCCAGAACACACTGGGAGACTGATTTCACACACATCACTTCTTACAGTTTCCACAGAGCCTCCCAGTGATACACAACCTGTTTAAATATATCTTCAGCCCATGAAGTAGAGGTATTTCATGCAGATGAGCCTATGTTTCTTACCATTGATTAGAAAGTAAAATACAGAAGTAAGCTTAACAGAAGTCTGGACACTTCCTGCATTAATTTAGCTGTTGGTATACTGGTAGAATCCTATGTTCCAAGATGAAATGTTGCTTCACTGTCTTTTGTTGACAACTCTGAGGTTGCCACTAGACACCAGTACTGCAATAAGAAGGGAAGTAATGTCTCCTGCGAGATATTCAGAGAAGGGGAAAATGAAGAAAAAGACACAGGGAGAAAAAAAACAAACAACCCATACCAGAAGCAACACTACTCCACCAACCCCTGCAAACAACCCACTCCATGTATGTGGAAAAAGGCAGAGACCTACTACTTAACTGACTTAATGTTTCCAATGAGTCATCATGCCAGGTACATAGCTGCATTCTGGGCTCCAGCTGGGATATTCCAAAATACTATGCAGAAATGGAAATTTGCATCAGGTACCAACAGCCCTAGGATGGATTTAGGGTATTCAAGATGAACATTTTTCTAGTTGTGTTCACTTCTGTTCCTCCAAGGTGTTTCAGTGGTGTTTGGGAAGGGAAACACAACACAGAATTAGTTTAGATGTAGAGATTTGCAAAATAAGTATATAAAACTAGTTGTCCAGTAAGAGCTAGCTGCCTGTAGCCTCCTCCTAGTTAGCATGGTAAAATAGGTGCCTCTGCAGAGTGATTAATTCTATCACAAGACAAGCCTCTAAGGCAGACAGGATGATTCATGTTTGGGGAGAGGAGGAATCATCTCTATTACCTGTAGCGGGTGCCTAGGCAACTATTTTAAACTAATGACTACCTTTTCAGGTAGCTAAAATTAGGTAAGATGGATTGCATCTAAGATGCAGAATAAATATACCAACAAACAAGCTCATCAGGGAAATGCTATATAATCAAAAGGTTATTCAAAACTTCTGGAAAGATGAGTATAAATATCCAGTACCAGAAATTGTCCCTGACATGCAAACATCCAAGCTTTTACTGTACAGTTTTGTTTCATGCACAAAAATAAGTATCATCAGAGCTTTTTTCATACATTATTTTCAGGAGAAATGTATGTTCATGCAAATTCAGAACAAAAATAATTATGCAAAGTATGTAGCATTTATGATACAGTTGATCTTTTTTTTTTTCCCCCATTGAAAAGGAGATGATATAATACTCCTCTGGAACAGGCAAGGAGGATTTATTCCAAACTAGAATCCCTTACAAAAATTGACATTTTTTTTCCCCCTCTTATTTAGTTATGTCTTTGTGATAAAATATAAGAACTCAATCAAGCAGGTGCTTAATGGCAATATGAACAAATCTATTCTCCATAATATATCTATTTTTTTAAAACCTTATTTGTTTTTAGGCAAAAAATGATATTAATAAACATGCAAGTTGAAGGTGGATATTAATAAATACATAATATTAACAATGATCATACAGAATGAATTATTCAGGTTGGAAGAGACTTAGCCAGGTCTTTTTATCCAACATATCAATCAGATCAGTGTTCTCTGCTTCAGATAGATGATCAACCTTCAAGACCAGGTTGTACAACCTGGCTCTTGAAACATCCAAGAATTAAGATCCTAGAGCTTCTCCAAGTAATCTCTTCCACTGCTTAATTAAAGTTGAGGTGATTATTTTTTCCCTGTAAGTCAAGAGAAAACATGTCTTCTCAATAAATGAGTCAACATCCAGCCAAACATCTCAGCAGAAGAGCCTATTTCAGTCTTCTAGGTAACTTCTTCACAGACACAAGAGGATGGCTGCTAGGTCCCCATAAGCCATCTCTTTTACAGGCTGAATAAGCCCCATTTCTCAGTCTTTTTTTCAGAGAGCAAGTGTTCCTGTTCCTGACTGGCCTGGGAGCCCTCTGCTGAATTAGCCACAGTTTATTGATATCTTTCTTGTATTAAAGTATTCCCCAAACCTGTGCATGGGAGTCTAGGCATAGTGTAATGAGCACTGAGTAAAAGTGAGTAACATTTTACTTAGATTTCCTGGCTATGCTCCTACTAATGCCATCCAGGATGCTGTTGGTTGCCAAGGCATCCTGCCAGCTTATGTTCAGGTTGCTGTTGACCATGACCCTTCAATTATGTTTCAGCAGAGCTGCTCCCCAGCCAGCAAGTACACAGGGTATATTACTGATGGAGGGAGTTTGTCAATCTCAATCTCAAGGATGAGTTATCTGCTCAGTTTCACAACATCACTGTCAGCCCTCTCCTCGAGCTCATCTGAACGGCAGTCTGGCCTCTGAGTTCCTTGAATGCATCTCACAATCTGTTGTCCTCCACAGACTTGATGAGAGCACCTTGTATCTCCTTCTCTTCAGTGATAAAGAATTAGACAAGACAAGGGCACAGGATACACTCCTGGTCTGACAACCCAGACAGTTTTTCATCCATCTAGTAGATCTCTCAAGTGGGATGGAATGTTGCAATCTGGAAACAAGGATGCTGTGGCAGCCTGTGCCAGACTTTCTAAAGCCCTTTATTGAAAGTCTTTGGGCAAACTTAGTGAGATATTACACAGGATGTAAGATCTCTTCATGAGTGACTCATTATATAAAGTAAAACACACAAAAGTAAAGACAGAATAAGCTGCCCCTATAAAGACCGCTGACAGACTCCTGATGATAGCTGGGTTGCGAGGTAAGGTGTTGTACATATGTGTACTGTTCATTCCTTTTTCTGGAAGGCAGAAGGTGATAAAAGTTGCTAATGATACTAAATTAGAAGTCTTAAATAAAATGATCAGTTAGGGAGAACTGCAGATGACCTTACAAGACTGAACGACCGGGCAATAAACAGCAGAACACACAGAACCACACTTTTTATGAAAAGTCCCTGAGCTTGAAACTGTGCTAAGGAAGGTACGTAATGTGCACTTGCCATGTTCAGATCTTCCTTTCTGGTCATTTGTCTTTGGCATTTGGTAGGGGCATGACAGTCAGATCCAATACAGCATTTCTTAATTTTTAATGCTGATTTCTCAATATACTCAGTTAAAAAATAACTACACAAAAGGAAACCATGAGTGTCTACTGCCATTTGAGAGGCCTTTGAGTAGTCCTGCCTGGACTTCAAGTGGTTCTCCAGGAGAATTCTCATGTAGGTCCTGTATCCTACCTGCTACACCAGTATCACAAAAACCAGGGCTGTTCCAAATTGCATTAGACACCTATGGCAAGCTAACTGAGTTGAATTCTCCGCTTCTAGAACAGTGAAACAAGATAAAAATGCCATACGAAGAGCCTAATATAGGGAAAATTTACTTTTTTTTTCATAGAAACCCATTGTTTTCACCTAAATCAGATAAAATTTCTTACACCAGAACTTGTTATGGAAACAAGACATTTATTTTTACTCCATGCTGTGGAGATACAGAATGGACTCCGTGTTATAACCAAAGAAGCCCTGCAACCCCTCAGCAGTCAGAGGTTGTATGAGATTTAAGCAATGAACTATGGAGAGCTACTAAGCCTCAAAACCAAATGCATAAAACTCATATAAGCTCATGAACATAAGTCAATTGAGCAACATGAATATGAAAAAATAGAAAAAGTAATCTTGATGCTGGCAAGCATATTCACTTGAACTTCTAGACTACACCAGTGGTTATCTATTGTGAGCAAGGAGACAAAACAATTTTTATGAATGTAAATTCAGACTTCTGTTTCTCCTTTCTTGAAAGAGTCTAACAGGGAATTTGAATATAATTTTGAAAGATCCCACGCAGTTACACAGTTTGCTGTATTAATAATTTTTACTCAAACCATGTTGCTTAAACATAACAAGACCATCTGTAAGTTCAGGAATACTTTGAAAAATAGTATTTCAAAATCGTACTTCATTTCCTAAGTTATTTCACTAAATCTCTTTATTTAAAAAGAAAAAAAAATTAAAAAGAACCACTTAAGACTTTCATTCTGACATTTTATTAAAATAATTTTTTGCCTATTTAGGCATGCCATATAGCCAGCATACAAGAGCAAATCCATGAGCTACTAACAAATACTAGTATTTGCAAGTACACACCAAGGAAATGAAAAAGATTCTCACTCAGCATGACCCAAGAATTTCAGAGGTGGCCAGCAAAATCCTCAGAATTACTGGTAGGAATCAATGAAGCGGCCAGAGCACACGCAGAATGAATCAAAGTTGCCTTCTTCAGAAGGGCTAGCGTTCAGGAGTTACAAGGCAAAACACCATTAGTCTGTCACATTAGACAAGCACACCAACTGGAACAAACACACAATATTAAGCTCTGCTTGAGCTCGTGGATGTGAATGGGGCTCTTTCTGAACAACAAATCCTTGACGTAACCTCCAGGTCAGTGTTTTATTTTTGTGTTCAGGCACAACTGCTTTTGAGACACGTATTGCAGGGTGATGTTTATAAAGTAAAAATAATTCTTGAAATTAGGACTGGACACCTTGAAACTAAGGTCTAAATCAAAACCAGATACCAGAAACAAAACAAGAAATCTGCAGCAAAAAGAAATGCAAACAATAGTCATAATACTTAAAATTCCACCTTTACATTGCACATTCAATATTAAGTAAAATGATATGTACACAGAGTACAAAAAACAAATTTATCCTATGTTATTAAGAACATAGATTTAAATTGATATCTCTCTAATGCCAAAGATTTCCTCAGAACTGGGTTTTGCTTGACTACTTACATGGAGAATTTTTATACTAAGAATAATAATTCTCTGAGCACAAAGGAAATTAAGCACACACAACATAGGAGTATGATTCACTATAATCTCTCATCTCACAGTGTCTCTTTAAAACTCTAGCTGCATTGCCTCTCTGAGGTAGCCCATACATAGCATGAAAGAAGGTTCTGTGTTCACTGAGCAAGAAAACAGTTCTGTCAACAGTCAGTGAACCTGTGGCCTCTTCAACAAGATTGTAAGAGAAGTGCATCAGGATCAACAGTGATGCACAACCTGCTGCCTGCTCTCTACTGTCCCTACACACACATTCATCAATATCTGCCAACAAGTAAACAATGATCAGCTATATCCAAACTGCTGGACTGAAAATAAAAGACCACTCCATTAACAGAGCTTTGAAGTATTCCATTTAATATTAAATTCTCCTCCTGCCCATGCCAGACATCTCAGTGTAAGAAAAAAAAATCTTTTATCAAAGAGAGGTAATACTGCAACATCTTACACAGGTATTGAATCGGTACTGTACAAATTCTACCTCCAGAAGTAAAGTTCTCACTCACAAACAGTTTAAAGTATGAAAACAGGAACACTGAAACACACATACTGAAGATGATATGCAATAAAGATGAGTAGATGCAATGAAGCCTTATTATAAAGCTAAGCTTTATAAATGCCTATGTAAATGTTTTGTAATCCATTTACAGATACGCAGTATTATTATTTTCCTTAACTGAATGCAATTTGCAACACAAACCCACAACGTGCTGCTTCAAAACATTTTCCTCTATTTCTTGCAACTTCATTAAGAAAAAGAGAAACACAGAGCCATTTTACCAAGCTTACTATTTGCTTATCGGCATTGATAGTATTTTCTTATCCTTTACAGCTACAAGCCTTGGTATCAGCTGATTGGGTAGACTACACTGAACATAAAAGAGAATTTCAGCAAAGCACACATAAAAATTAGTACACTGGAAAAAAGATGAGTGATCTTTTTAATGTCTTCTCTAATCCTGACCTCCAAAAGCAACACAAAGCAGATATCTTAGAAAAATACAAATTCAGTACTGCCAATTGTGCAAAAGTCTTCTAAAGAAATCTTCCCCAGATACCAGCTTTTACTGTAAAATGTATTATACACATTTATACATTACACATTTTAAATAGTGATTTTTTTTTCTGTGAACTATTAATGCACCACATACATTTAGGAATATACATAAAAGCCCTCTGTAAACGTGTAGCCATGTGGAGCAGCATATTTTCCAGTTCAGGTAGACAAAGGTTCTGTTTGTGCATCTGTTCAAATATTATCTGAACTTCAAATCTCATATTTATATTTAATAGCACATAATAGTCTGGAAAACACTGATGATCACAACCATAAGAATAAAGCTTTATTTCCAACATGGATAACAGCAAGTAGATGTGAGAGAAACTTGTCAGGAAATCAGTATTATCGGAGATCAAGAAAAACAATACATAGCTCGCTTGAAAAGAACTAACTAATGTGTAATTAGCAAAAGTCAGGAGAATAGCTAATGAAGTCTAGGATGCCAACACATAATCTAATTCCTTCAGCAGATATTAAAACAAAAACTTATTGTACAGAAATCTATATCATTCTGTATGCTGAAACTATACTTCAGCATAGAGAACCTAAAGAAAATGCTTACAGAGTCAATTTTTGTTGAAAAATCTACCAGTCCAGAGCTTGTGGAACTGTAAAGGAGTTCACCCAAGAAGTCTGTCAAGTCTGCTTGTAAACCATATGCCAAATAAACCATTTACAGAAGTAATGTAGCACTTATTACTGCCATAAGGTGACTTCCACTTAGTGTGGTCAACAGATTATCACAAGATAGGGAGAAATAATGACATTACTACTGACAGCATCCAGTCATTCTGAAAGTTGCTAACGAGACCAGGCAGAGAGCAGGACTGATTAGACCAATAAACACGGCAAGATTTCCACCGAAACTGACACACGCAGGCCTGGCTCCCTTCCTACTGAAGACAGAGCTGAAGCAGGATGCTATTGAGGAATACAGCACCTATAAACAATTCCCAGATTGTTAACCAAGAGACTGGAAGACAAATTAGAGAAGGAACAAGAAGTCGTAGAAAATGACCTTGGCATCTTGGCTTATATCCATTCACTGCAAAGAAGATACAGACATTAAAGCTAAAATAAACACTGACAAAAACACTGAAGAACAGTGATTTGTCTGTGTTCCTCCAATAGTGAATAAAAATCACTTTCACAAAAGCTTTGGGGTCTTATTTGATCTCAAAATTATGTGGAATATTTTCTTAGGGAAATACTGAGCTGTGGTATTTTGGGTAGACATCTACCAGTATCATTCACTACGCTGTGAGAACCTCATCTGCTTTTACTAAAAGCCTGTTAGTTTTCCTGCATTCATCTTCAAGTACCTTCTCAATGAAACTAATTAACAACTGCAAAGTCTACTGCTTCCATCTAACCTTTTTGAAACATTTAGCACTTCTACACAGTTGCAAGGCAGATCCAGTGAAATGCAGTACATAAAAATGCTCTTTCAGTTATCTACAGGAAATCACTTTTCTGGCTGGTTTAATGCAATGCTAGCATTCCCCTTTCCTCTATCACTAAGACTGATAGAAAGAATTTTTTCTCCACCCTCTTTAATACTCCGGGGATAGAGATGAGTCATGTAATTTGTGCAAAAGTCCATTTTTAAGGCATCTTGTACATATCCTACTAGTAAAGAAGCTTGGCTGAGGAACAAATAGTTTCTGCTTTTGTTTGTTTGTTTGTTTTTAATCACCACAAAATTGTACTTCTGTCCTATAGCTGGGAATGAAGTGATATTCACTGATTCCGTAATTTATAACTTCGCAAAAATAATTTCTCCTTTTTTGGAAAGGCTTCTCTATTATTAATTCATGGTTCTATTTCTAGAGCTTTGGGGGTTTTGGTTGGTTGGTTTCTCCTTCCCCCTTTTTTTCCTATAAATGCAATCCTTTCTGATATCAATCTTAAATTGGAAATTCTTTATTCCATGGTGATCTCACCTTCTGTCTGTTACAGACTTGTGTTTGTGAACCGCAGCCCTATTTTTACTTTCTTATGGTCTAGCTGCAGGAATATCATTTGGCCATTTGCTTTACGAAGAAGTCAATCATCACTTTGTAGGATAATAATACCTAATAAGTTGCATGATGCCCTTCTATGATTTGCCTTGCTTGGGCTGCCAGCTCATGCATTCTGCCTTGCCCTCAAATCTGATAACGTTTCCTTCTCAGCTAAGATCACACAAATTTGGAGTTGTATTTAACACAGAGTTACTTTGATTTATTTCTATTAGTCACTTGTCTGATGCTTCATAGCCATCTCAAACTCAACCCAGAGAACAAAGACGAATCTCAAAAGGCTTTCAGATACGACTTCTTTTTCAGTTTTTCACAATAGGGATACCTGAGCCAATTTAGACCGTAACAACAGCAAACTCAACCACACTGTCCCAAGTCCTTGCAAGTACTGGGAGCTAGGGCTGCTGTTTAGATCTGCTTCACAGTATAATATGTCATTTGCTTTTCATTACAGCAAGAGAGCTTAAACACATATCTGCCTATTGTATCTTCATTTTTTCCAGATCTGATGTTTACCTTTCTTATCCTTCTGTATTTCAGAATAATTCGGAAGTATTGAGGACATTCATCCTCGTTCTAAGTGGTTTACATTACTTCATTATGTCTCATTCAAATTCATAGGTTTTGTTTACCTTATTCAGTTTGGTGTACATTTGTCCTTCATACATACATTCTCAACCTTTTTTCTTCAGCAATTAATGCCTCTCTCTTTGCCTTTGTGCCTTCTTCTAAGTCATCTCTCTCTATGCATAAGCTCATCTAACATCTGAAAGATCATCTAACACCCATAAGCAGAGTCTCATCCAGTGACAGCAAGACATAAAACTGATTTCTAAAAAAGATCCATTCATTTTGCACTTATCTCAAGAAATAAGTTTCAGCATGATTAAAATTAATTCAGAAATTAATTGTTCTGTGAAACTCAGAAGGCAAGTATCATACTGTTCACTTGGTTATAAAGGGCACAAGCAAAGTTCCAAAATAATTTCTAATTTAACATTAATAATTTATTCTAAAACATTTTACTGATGTAATACTATGATGGTTCTCTGCCTGTCAGTGGCCTTAAATCTTTTCTGGCACTACCAGACTACATTTGTCCTTAGTCTTTAAAAGAATAAGAGAACATACGCTATCCATAACTATCCATATAGTTTTACATAATTACAGATAACTTTCATAGGCTAAGAGATTGCTTTCTTCCCTTACCATAAACTTTGTCCATGAGCTGTGTTCCAAGAAAAATAAAGATGGAGTCTTACTTAGCATGAAATTCAACAATGCTTATAAGTGCAAGCATAAACAAACAGTTCAGTAAGGCAAAAATGCATTTAAAAATATTCAAAATCAATCAATTCTGTGGCTATCAACACACTCAATGCTATCACTGATACTTAAAGGGCAATGTCTCACATACAAAGGATAGCAGTGTTCCCTTTCAAAGATATATGCAAAGGGAGGTGGTGGAAGGATCTTTCTTTGGACATAATCTCCATTGAAGTAAAATAAGTCCGAGATTTTGTGTCCATTTTCTGCTGTGTGTAACTCCAAGTCTCTTTACTGTCCTTGTCAAAACTGCACTGAACATTATGCTTTTATTTCTCTGTAATTTCTTATTTCTATGCAAATTCTTAAATAATCAGATACATAATTTGTTTCTCTGATGTACAAGATGCTCTGTTTCCAGCTGAAACCCCCAAATTTGCTTCACTAAGCTAGTTTGAATAAATTTGTATTTCATTTCTTACAAAACTGTCTGTGAATTTATTCCATGAGATCAGAAATCCTATGCTCAGTGCATAACAGCCCATACCAGTCCTCCTAGAGGATAAAAATGTTACGAAATCACAGGTAAAAGATAAAAATGGTAGCATGTGATAATGCTAAATACAGAACTGCTCTCTTAATAACACTGAATTCAAGACCCTGCCCAAGTAATTTGAACCACATGTTTGAAGTACACAAACACTTGCAATTTAATTTTTGTCCTAATTAAAATAATGAACCCCTAAGCTTTACTGTCTTCATTTTTTTCATTTCTGCTTACTTCACATTTTGAAGAAGAAGAGGTACCAAGAGTATTTCCTCTCTCTTTTCTAATTCCCCTGCTCTCCTCTGGCCTCTGGCCCTGTACCTGTTGCAACAGACCAGCCACTGCACCAGGAGAAATCCACACAGCTGACGGAGCAGAGACAGAATCATAGAATCACCAGGTTGGAAAAGACCCACCGGATCGAGTCCAACCATTCCTATCAAATACTAAACCATGCAACTCAGCACCTCATCCAGCCACCCCCTTAAACACCTCCAGGGAAGGTGACTCAACCACCTCCCTGGGCAGCCTCTGCCAGTGCCCAATGACCCTTTACATGATTTTTTTTTTTCTAATGTCCAGCCTAATGCACTGTGGGTACGTGTTCTCATTCACAACAGAACACAAACTTAACCTCCATTTCTGAAGGTGACTTACACTGTTGATTTCATGTGTGTTCACAAAAAGGCTTTCCAATTCTGTAACTCAAAGCACAGGGAGGAAGGTATCTGACAAGCTGAAGGATGCTGATGTCAAGAGTATCACCTGAGCACTGGTTAATCTTGTGCAATCACATGGCCATGGTGAGGACACCTCCACACAAGACAAGATTATGACACTTCAGGCAGATACACTAATAATTTTCTTAAGCTGATATGAAGCAGCACTAACACTCGGTACTGGTTTTTACTATGCACTTGCAGAATAAACTGTACTAGTTTTGCAACAACAGCTGTGGGTAGCTGGGATTGAAGTCATAGAAACTACATAAAAAGAGAATGCAGAAATCTACACTATGAAGCACAAGGGAATAGTATTAAGAGCACCATTCTTTAAATTTCACATGGTCTATTGGTTTAAATGTCATCACATCTTTTTCAAGCTTGCACAAAAAGAATAACTCTTGTAGGACATGCACTTCAATGCAAAATAAATGGAGGCATCTTAGGAAACTGCCTCTCAAAGACAATTCTTTTGAATGAGAACCATGATTTTGGCTTTTCATCTGGCATATATTTATAGAACAGAAAACCATAAACAAACTGGGCAGATGCAGTTTCTTTTGTCTCCCTTTAGACAGGAAACAGTAGCATAAAGCAGCGAAACAAAACATGCTGTTCCCCTGGTTTTATTACCTAAGCTGATATTTACAGTATGCATATTCACTCCTAATAAGATAAAAGAACCGTGCATGCATCATTAATTCATAAAAGCATTACAGCCAAAAAAAAAAAAAGTGCAAAAAAAGGAGGGAAAACTTTTCAAAGTACTTTATGATCCAAGCAGAGTTTGTCAGTGATCCCTCCCCCCACCAATTCTGTTTCAGTTACACAGTAAATATACAGTATTTCAACTAAATAATTCTGACAAGAATCAGATGTCCCGCTTTGTAATTACTTCCACAGAGTTTGAGTAACTTTAAGGAAAAAAAAAATGTTTTGAACATTGAGGTATCTACCTTTAACAAATGTTTGGGGAAAAAATCTCAAACACACTTTTTTCCTCCTGTTTTGACCAGAGGGAAAAGCTCTCAGCTGTTTAAATAATGGTACAGCAGGAGCCTAGTGCAAAGCCCAGCATGGCCACCTTCCACTATGTGTAATGGGCTTCACTTAATGTTCAGGCTTCACTTGGTTTTCTATTATTTTCTTACATTATTTTGTACACTAACATTCACTCTTCAACTACAAAACTCCACGGTTACATTCAGCAATACCACCAGGATGGCTTGCTAAGAGTAAGAGATTTTCTTATGACTTAGAGCATAAAGTTTTGACCTTGCTTCATCTTTCCATCAGCAAAAGCAATTCACATAATCAGATTTCATTCTGATCATGGCCATAGATGCTATTCTTAATATCACTGATAAATTAGAAGCAAGTTATTGGCTATATACTTTAAAAAAAACCCAACACAATGTTATACCATAAGTATTTGTTTTCTCCTTCCAGGCTATTCTGTTAAGAATTTAAATTAGAAAGTAAATTGAGCTATGCAGTTCTTTCCAAATACATACTCAATTCAAATAATTATTTAAAAAAAATCTCACACTGATATTACTCCAATTCATCATTTGGCATTTGTATTTTTAAATACATATAAAATACTTTAAATATACATGTGAGTAATGTAGGGTTGTAGACTTCATAACTATAATTATTTTAAATAGGAAATTAAACTTCACACAGTTGATCAGCCTATTTCATTCACTACTCGAGGACAAAAAGCATTCTCCAAAATCATTGCACATGAAAAAATTTTCAAACATTGTTATAATGAACACCAACTCTACAAAGAAAGGCTGGGAGAGTTGGCGTGGTTCAGCCTGGAAAAGGGATGGCTCCAGAAAAAAACTTTATTCTGGTCTTTGAATTCACAAAGATGGCTTATAAGAAGAAAGAAAGGAGAGACTTCTCTACCATGGCCTGTAGTGACAGAAAAAGATGCAACAGTTTTAAACTGAGACTAGGTTTAGATTGGACAGAAGGAAGAAAATCTTCACTGTATGGGTAGTGAGGCACCAGAACAGGTTGCCCATTGAAGCAGTGGATACCCCAAACCTGGAAGTGTTCCAGGAGAGGCTGGATAGTGCTCTAAGCAACTTGATCTGATGGAACGTGTTCCTGCCCATGACAGGGGGTTGAATTAGACAACTTTTAAAAGTCCCTTCCAATTCAAAATGGCCCTGTTACTTCTCTGAAAGATGACCCTGGCAGAACAAGAAACCCAAATTATGGACCTGCAGCCATTCACTAATATTTTTCCTAGTTTGTATGAATTAATGTATAAACACGCATGCATATATAGACTAATTCTGACTTTAGCTCACCAACCTTTGGCTAGGAGAACCATTGGCTAAGAATAGAGGATATCCTTGAGTACCTTCCTTTTTCCTAGCACCCCTTAAGAGATAAAAAATCAGTGACAAAATTCTGAATATATACTCCTCAACCTATAAGAACTTCTGGGTTGGATCAATACCTTCAGTTAGCAGACTAGCACTCCAACCTTTGTCCCCTCCCATCATTTTTTTCTTAAATTGCAAATTAAATGGCCCGTGCTTCAGAAATAGACACTTCCTATAACCCGTCATTCCTGCTCCTGGGTTTTACTTGAGATAAGGCATGGAAAAAAAAGCAGTTGTTCCTGCGCTTCTTGGTATCTTTGTAGCAGATTAATAAGATCTTCATCACCTTATGTAACAAATGATTGTTGGTGATGGCTCTCTGCCACCTCCCATTATTTCCCAGTACTCCAGTGGCTGTACTTTATAGCCTGAATATGCTGAATCTAGAATGCAGTCTTAGGTAATAAAAGAAAGGAAAGCAAAAAAACAGCATTTCTTGCTTTCCAGAACACAAAGGTGACAAAAAGATGCAGTGTATTTAGAGGGACTACTCAGAGTCTGACAGTTTCTTATGATGCTGATACTAAGTCTGGGGGGTATGAGAGGGAAACCTGCTCCAGGTATTTCAGATTTAAACCGAAAGGAAGATAATAGGGTTTTTCCATTTCCTTTTAAA
>WAAB01008624.1:215573-277188 GCA_013389865.1 Piaya cayana
CTTCTCAACAAAAAACACCCAACAAACGACCCCACTCCCCCCCCCCCCCCCCCCAAACCCACAACCTTTACTGGTTAATTTCTGGAATATAAGGGAAAGAAAAGGAAAAGGGCAAGTGGTTCAAGAACTGTGATTTCCAAACTGAATGGGATTTATTAATTTTATTTCTTTGCTTTTCAGAAAACAGATCCCTCACAAGGTCCAGTGTTTTTCCCATGGATAGCCTAAAACACAATCAGCTTATTGACATGGGATTCTACAGAACACCTCGCTATATTATCTGAAACACGTATGGATGAATACATCAACAACACTTTGTTCCCTCTGCATCCCAGAGAATGCAATGGCAATGCAAAAGTAACTATCAAGTATGAGATAACTACTAAAGATGGAACAATAAAGACAAAACATTGACAATGGACTGAAAAAATACTCTTCACCAGCCCAGCACACCACTTCACATTCTACCACCTGTAGAACACCATCACCTACGGCACAAGAACTTTAGGAGACATCAGCGATGGTAAAGAAGTGCAAATAAATGTTTTTGAAAAAAATCCATATCTGTAAACTACATATTATGTAAGTTACTTCAAAGAACTGTCTGGGCAGTCAGAGAAATTATAGAACATAAGGACAGAAAAATGATTATGCAATATCACCCCGGAGAAATATCAGACAAGAATAGTTTTCCTTCTGAGATGCCTTATATGAGGGTTAAGTAAATGAAGAGGTAGAAGAGAAAGAGGAAGGAATGTTAGCAGTAGTTCTCCCACTAGTGCTTCACAACAGAATTATGTTTAAAAATCCACCTATATAGAACATCTCTTCAGCCTACATGGAAGCAAAAGGAGCTGAATCACACGCAGAAGAACACATCATTTTGTCAGCCCTTTTCAAGACAGTGAATGAAGAGAACAGAATGATTCCCCCCCCTTAGGAAACACATCTTTCTTTTCCCAGGCTGGAAACAAGTAGTTTTCCATAAAGGAGACTGCTGATGCTTTAAATGCATACTTTATACATCTATCAATATATGTGTGTATATATAAAAAACATTAAATGAACAGCTAAAATACAGAATTCCAGGTGACCATGCTCAATAATTCTGTAATATCTTGCTAAATAACAGAAGTTCTCACCTTACAAGCAGTTTTGAGAGTGGTGCTCTTCAAAGTAAACTTAGAAATAAACTTATGGATTGTCTTCATGCAACGCTAGCAGTTACAAAAAGGTATTACAGCAGATGAGATTCCCAGTAAACACACGTTTTTCCCAAGGAAAAATGTGTAAACAGAGGTCCTTATAATATAAGAATTACAGCAACTTGAACCTCAGTTCCACAAATGGAGTGAGGACCCTCACTTCTATTTTACACTTAAGGCCAAACTCAGGTTTCAAGAACTCTTTCCCTGTTTAAGGGAAAGTTTTTCCTAAGTTAAGGCATACTGCAGACATTCCAGATAACCTTTCTAAGACTGCCACAACCATACTCAAAAATCCTTTACTGTTCTCACGGAGTTAATGCTGCAAAAGCCATTCATATTGTTGAGTTACACTACTTCTTTCAAAATAGGTAACAATACTGGTGGGACAGGGCTGACCATGAGACTACATATGTTGCAATTCTACTAATGTCTATGTCACTCAGACTTTCGTTATGATTCTGAAAACATTATTCAGTACAAATGAATTGCATATTATATAGTCCTTACTCAAGATCTGTTAATTTTTATACTATTTTGTCTTCATTTTCACTGCTTGTTCATGATTTCTTCTATATATCGCTAAGTTATATATCCCCTTCCCTGATGGTGTTTAAGGTGCAGGTGGATGAGCTACTGAGGGGCATGGTTTAGAGATTGGTGGGAATGGTTGGACTCGACGATCCAGTGGGTCTCTCCCAACCTGGTGATTCTATGATTCTATATGATTCTATGATTCTATAAGTTTAAGGCTATTTCAACATAGGCTCTAAAAACAATAATGGGTATTGATAAACATTGAAGGACTTGACTGGAAATTATTCCATGCACACATTAATCACATGAAAAAGCAAAAGCTGTTCAAATATATTCTTTGTTCAGTGCGTGTTCTTGTTGCAAAAGTGAATGATCAATACAAAGAAAGTTAAGGTCCTGACCACAAAAAAATCCACACTAAACTAAAAGTCAGTCAACCCATCTTGCAGACGTTCATTTATTTAAAATCATGCCTGCATAAACTTCATGACTTTCCATTTTTGGTACCTTTCTCCAAACTTTCTCAGGAGAAAGTCAGCCGATGTTACAGCCGCTCTGCCAAACTTAACATTGAGTTTATGCTTTAGACTGTGACATAGATGAATGGGAAGACAACAAATTATGATTTTGAAGACATAAGCAATGGGAGGAAAAGCAAGGCATGAGTTTTTTGCAAATAAGAGTCTAAGCTTAGGCTGGTCAGGAATTGCAAGGAGTATCTTGGTAAGGGCTGTTCTGCCAAGGCAGTCTTGAGGAGAAAAAACAAGCAGACAATGCAAAAGAGGCCAACCTACTCTCGCTTGTCTGAGGCAAAATCTTAAAGCAACAAAATTCACACTGTACCTGCTTTCTCTTACAAGGCTTAAGGCTCTCTTCTTTATACCAGCTAGGCAACATGCTGCAAGGCAGCTTCTCAGTTTCTGTGGGACCAAATCTTTAGGCTCTGCAGAGCTCCTTTTTCTTTCTCAACAGAACTAATATCTTCCACTGAGGATGCAATGCTTTTACTTAAAGACCTATGTAGCTTTACACAGATACACTAATTATCAGAGGAATGCTGGCCACATTTTCCAAAAATGTAGGTAGCGCTCTGTATAAAAACAACCAACAAAATTTAGAAAACATTCTAAACAGAATACAAGACAAAGTTCAGATACACAATTCAAACGTGTCCTATTTACTGAAGGAGCACAACACTGATAAGGATCTTTGAATTTTTTTATCATAATGTCAGGGAATTTAAGTTCTGCTTATTATGCTCTATTCAGAACCTCCTTAACTACAGGAGCAACAGATACATTGTTTTTTAATCTAAATTGTATCTTCCGCTTAAGAAATAACTCTGCTGCCATTCAGGAAGATAACATTTCTATGACAAATGAAGAAACAGCAATACTATTTAAAGTCAACTTAGCAAAGCAGTTATCACTTCTAAATATACTGCAATTTGTGTTACTACAGAGGGTATTTAAGGAAAAGTAGTCCAAACTCATATCCACATACTATATTAATTTCTAAAATTTTACACTTAGAAATGTTTTATAAAGCATTTTTACTATTGATAAAATACAGTCAAATTTTTTTTTAAAAAAAGCATTGCCCAGACATAACAAAAAAGAAATATCAGGGCATTCATTCACTGCTTTTGAAAGCTTCCATGTGCTGCTTTTATACATTACATTTTTTGCTCTTCTTGCTAAAGCTGAATGTCTCCTCTGATTTGGGAACGAAAGCAGTACACGAAAAATCAAGCATCACTCCATCCTTGGCAAGTACTCTTTGAGGGCTCTGAACTTCACGGCACACATGATTGATAAGAATGTGTGACAGAGGTTAGTTGTTTGGGGTGATAAAACATTGACAGGAAAAAGAATTTGTTCCGTCTAGATGTAATACATACTTTTTAAAAAATGACAAAATTTGAAATGACTGCATGATGTCTCCAAGTCAGGGATGGGGGGGTTGTTTATTTGTTTTTTTAATATACACAAAAGTGAGTGAAATGTGACTTCTGATGTTCTAGCTTAGGACTTCGCTGTAAAAACTGTATCATGCTCTCTATAACAAGGTATGTGTGGGAGGTAAAAATAGAATATGTGTTTTGTGCTGTGCTGCTGCTCTGTGACAGCTGGTAATACATGTTCTATGTGAATTACCCAGGGCTGGGCAGGCACTACAATTGCAAATTGCCTGGATGCAATGTCTTTTCAAAGACCAACTGTCTACTCTTCTCTAACCCAGCCACACAAACTGTTTGACGGGTTCCAAGCATTTTATTTTCCACAGCCAGGAGGGGGGAATTCTTGGCAGATGATACATATCTCTGGGATTTGCTACTGGCAGAAATGAATTCAAGAGCAAACTTGGCAATAATCAGAATGAATTACAAAACTTCTCTTCAATGGGTTTCCTTCTGACTACAGGTTATGACATCCTGCGGCTACGTTCACTGGCCAGATGCTATTCATGTCCTGATCTTTGAAATTGTAGGCAATGAGGACAGTATCTTGAATTTTGCTTTTAAGAGGAAGCATTAACCTCAAATATATACTACTGGGAGGTATACACAGATACCGTAGTGATTGTAATTTTCTAAAGATATCCAATACACATCCCTTATGAAATATTAACTCTTATGAAATGTCTCCCAAAGACTCAATTATCTACTCACAGTTTACATCACAAATTGAAAAGGTTAGAAGCATGGCCAGTTCCAGAAAACTACTCTGCTTAAATTGAATTTTGCCTCCAAGGAAAAACATTTCGTTTTTGTAAGCCAATGTCACTATTAAAAAAAAAACCAAAACCAACTAAAAACCAAAAAAAAATCCAAAGCAAAGCACCAAATAAACTAAATATAAGAAACCCCAAACCCCTCCACTGACCCTAACTAAACCACATCAAACCCAAAAATAGCTGAACAAGATGTTAGGCTATTTTTATCTTCTTCTTGTTTTGAATAAGGCAAGATGATTAAAGCAGTCGTGTCTTTTGTTGAAAAAGGATACAGAGATTTAAAAAATGAGCTCAGAGTATCCTTCAAAACTTAATTTTATGTAACAATATCATGTAATAAAGCCTCATGGAAATTAAACATCTACCGTACCTTGTCAATCATAATTATTTTGAAAGAGACATCAATGACGCTGCAGACTAGGGCCCTGTAAAATAATTCCTACATATATCATTCCTACTCAGTGGTCTAGAAAACTTTAACTTTCTTATTTTAAGGTTTCCTTGAAGCTGCATGAAGGGCATCGCTGAAAACACTTCAGTAAACTAATAATAAATAAAACTGTTTTGCTTCAAAGACAAACACAGACAGAGCCTTCAAGGTATTTAAGTCATATTATGAAGAAAGCTTTTCTCCTGCCTTAACTTAAATTCATCCAATTATGAAATTATCATAATTAATCCAATAATTTTTTTCAAACAAGACAGTTTCATATCACTGTTACTTCAAACAGTACTCTGTAATGCTTATTAATCATGAAATATTGTCACAGAGTTATATAAACCACAAGTTACCACCTTTTAATCAGACCTCCAAACTTCACAAAAACTACCAATTGTGCATCACTGTTCCATTTGTCTTCTAGCTCAGCTGCCAGTAGATGATGTCATTTTTTAGGGAAGGCATACATTTCTATGACAGGTAAGTCTTTTGCTACATTTACACTGGATTTTGAGCATGAGTCTGAGCCTATATACATATCCATAATTCTCTCATCATGTATGTATTGTTAACACAAGGTTGCCCTGCACAGAGATATGAACCACACTCCTGAGTGTGGCAATTGCACAACTTAAATCTACGCTCTTTAATCACGAAGGCGAAAAGAGAAATGAATACTCCTAAATAACCATCATCTTAGCATGTTTACCCTTACTGTAAAAATAAGCACCCTCCACACTCATGAAGAAATAATACATTGGATCAATATGTCTGTCAGCTGAAGCCTGACATTTATTTTAGAAAAATGCCTCATACTCTAAAGACATTTATCTGGCAGCATCATTATCTACAGTAGCATCTTTATCAAGCAGAAATCATTATATTGCTACAACCTGCTATTTCACTGGTCAGTATTTTCATGAAAGACAATTAACAGTCAAAGAGTACATCTCACCTAAGTCCGTGGAATTTAAGTGCTGTTCAGGGGTTGTTTTAATTTAGATGGAGATGGATACAAGTCTGCAATAGCTAAAACGACATCAGGACTTAGCTGAGGGGACCCTCAAAGGAAAAAGAATGGGAGAACAGGTGCTGTCTTAGCACAAACAAGATTTTTCTGTTTTTGCAGGATGCTGATAACACTCTCTGTAATGTCATTACAAGGAGGATTCTGCCTAAAGATGATGGTGATATAGCCCATAGGTAAAGAAAGTTACACCCATCTCCACACTGGTACCAATTTCATTTATTTGTTTTGAACCAGGGACTACCATATGGATTATAACAATTCTACTTCACAAAACAAAGTACGTATTCCTTTACTACTCCTAAAGGAAGGAGAACAAGGACAAGATGAAGATATCTCTGAGATGCCAATAACTATCTACATTTATGTTTTGTAGAAAACAAAATGAAAGTAAATTAATCATAGACCTTCAGGATAACCATTTTCTGGAAACCCATTACTAAACCAACTCCAAAGTTTAACTTTTGCCTAACTATTCCCCTCAACATGTGGTTATTATCATTAATGCCTCCTCAGTTTAACAAACACTAATAAAATCTGAAACCAATGTGAACACTAACAGAGACTGAATTCATCTAAACTGGCTTCTTCTACTCTTGGAAAGCCTTTCTTCCTTCTATTCACTCAACTTCAAAAATAAAAGCTACTAAAAACTTTATGGGAGTAACACTTGTCTTACCCGGACAAAACATAAATGGGCACATTCACCACATCATCCAGCAAACACACTGTTCAGAAAGCATTTTCCTTTGTCCTTGCAAGGAATTGTAGGAATTAGAAGCATTTCACATTTAGTTAGATATACACTTAGTCAGAACCTGTGAGTATGGGAAGTCCTTTATCGTAACACAGCTTTGAATGAAAAAAAAAAAAAAACCAAACTAGAAGACTGATTTGGGATTTTTTTACTTCCTCCACAAAACCAAATCTTTCAAGACGGTCTCCAAGAATGCCTACTTGACATTTCTAGTGATGCCAGGAGCTCAAAAAATTCCCAAATAAATAAGACGATAAATAGTAGAATTAATACAAAACCATAATAAACACATGGTTACTTCTGTAAAGAAAAGCCCGTGTGATTCAATGCTCTGTCATGAAAACAACAAATATTTTCTGGGGGTTTTTTTTATGCTGGTCTCAGACCACACATGGCTAATTAATGCACGGAAAGCCCTGTCACTTAGGGTACTAATAGACTTCACAATTTCATTTTCCTCATTTAATTACATAACAATAAGGTGTCATATCCACAGACTTATAGGTCACAAAATTGCTACAAGCTACAATTATTGTTTTTCAGCATTCTGACACACACTTAAAACTGCATCTGCAACATGTCATTATACTATATACAAATGGTAGGACTCTAAAATTTACCTAGAGAACCCTAACAGGTTCCTACAAACAGCAGAAGATTCAGTGATCCAACTGAAGAGTACATCTCAGCAATCAGATTTTGAATTAAGTATCAAATTATCATTAAGTGACTTTTTTGGGGGGGCTGTTTCAAACTGCATTACTTTTTACTTATCACATTTTAAAAATAGATAAAATTTATTACAAGAATAAAAGGGAAAAAAATGAAGTGCTAAAAAAAAAATGGAAAAGCTACTGAAAGAAATCAAAAGGTAACTGCTGCCAGATTTCAAATGAGCATTTTTAGGAAGCCTGGGGAGGGGAAGAGCTTGGCAGGTAGACAACGACCATTTTTCCCTCCAGCTTTCCAATGAGCAATAAACTAAAAGCTATTCAACTCCATCTCTCACTTAACATAGCCACAGTCAAAGCAATGATTTCTTTGCTCAGATGAAATGCCCCTTAAGCATGCCCTAGATTTACAATGAATTCAGTGTGATTTTAGCTATACAGCTTCCACTGGCTTAAATGGAAAATGCATGACAAAAAGACCGAGCAATTTTATATAGAACTTCATGAAATGATCACTACACCGGCAAGTCAGGTTTTGGAAACCTTAAGGCATTTTTTTTTCCAGTTCATACCACCAGCAAATTATAACACATGGCATTTAAATGTTCAGTACATGCATATAAAGAATTAAAGTAACTGCACTTCGACTACAATAAAACACACCCACTTAAATGATTAAATAAGATGGGATACTTCCATTCACTAGCCCATTAGTTTGCTCAACTTATTACACAATATTAGACCTGCAACTAAATTAGCATCCTCTTTTATATTTAATTACATAGAAGAAACCTACACATATTATGTAAATACACCCTCCATATTACATATATGTTTATATGAATATATATATTTATAAAACATACATATGTATTTACTTTAAAACCTTCATTACATAGTAATGTATTCATTGCAGGCTGCTTCTTTCTGTGCAGTGGACAAATTCAAATAGGTATACGTTAGTAAGTCCAAAGATCTTTGAATTTCACTGTTCCATGGCAAGAAAGAGGCTGCAAGAGAAGACTACCAGTAGTCTCCCTCACTTACAGATCACTGAGCCATCTCATCTGAGCAATTACGTGTAAAGAAGACAGTGATTTGGTAAATGGCAGTATTGGCATCCCAGACCTCATAGGTGTCTTGACAGGCAGCAGTTTGCTCCTGAGAAGCTACAGGACCACATGTGAATTCATCAGTTAAAAAAACAGGTCTTCAGGAAAAAAGCTGGGAGCAAATGGTTATTCGAGGCTACATCTCTCCTCCAGTCAACACACTATTAGGTTTACTTTCCTTTTACGTCGGCTTTCAGGATCAAAACACTATGACAGTCTTAGAGATACTGGTCTTAAAAACCGTGCAAGTTTTGAAAAGGCATTGGGGCACAGGTTCTCTGCTAGAACCAAAAAGATGAGGAGAACACTGCATGTCTCCTTTTCTCAGCACAGCAACAGAAAAAATAAATGGTTTTCAGTAGCAAAATATCAGTGATTTAAAGAGTTAAGAGCCATGTCATTAAAGCTTTTCTCCTGCAGCATTCCCTTTCTCTGAATACTAAAGCCTTTTGGATTAAAAAATTGCATGTTCTTTGGAAAAAACTGTTTAGACAACAGAGCTGGCGTTCCAAGCTTTCATATTATGGATATCCTATGGCAGACTAGGACACCAGAAATTTCCCCTTCATTCTCTATCCACATTATAGCCTATTTTTTCAGTCTACAAATAGGTCTTCACATTTCTTCCTAGAGAGCAGCAAGGCTGATGAAATCTCTTGCTAAAGGGAAGCTTAAATAAGAGCTCACTCTTCACCTGCATTAATAATTCCCTATGGTCAGCCTGTGTGAAACTGTTAATGTGAAATACTTCATGCATAGTATTGAATCTGAATAAGCCTACATTCTGAAAAACAGGGAGAGAGCCCAAAATAATTTTTGCACCTTTTTGAACTAGATAGATATCTAATTTTTGCACATTTTCTGACTCAAACAAAAAAGCCCTGTTGCTCCATCCAGGAACCACAGCACAGCTCGTATTTGAAGCAGAGTGAAGCCAGCTCAAAACATGGCTGCTGCTTGCAATGCAAACAGAACACATTTTGTATATAGGTGTCATTATTGGGGAGGAATAAATTTTTGCGTTCAGTGTCTTGTATCACCTCATTAGGTTTTACTGTATATGTAACAAATGCATGCCCTATCTTTAGGGTGAATAATAAAATAAACATGAGTAAGACACTGTTTAAATAAAGCCAACTTGCAAATTCAGCAAGCAGAGAGGGAAAATGCCAAGACAACAAAGAAAAGTGAAGGGGAAGAAATGATGCAGCTCCTTGGATCACCTCTTTGTAAAGCACAGTGCTGAAGCAAATGTTAGAAAAAGCAGTTTAGAATTTTGGGGTTTTGTTTGTTTAAAAAAATAAAAAAAAAAAAATCAATGAATGGTTTATCTCAGATACACCTGGATTTGAGCTGCTAACCCTCCCTTAGTCCCTTGTTCAATTTAATAGTGCTGGAAACTAACAAGGCCAATTGCTTAGACCCCAGATTACAAAAGACATAAAAGAAAAGCCTTCACACAAGAGCTCTGCAGACAGGGCAAGCAGCGACCAAAGCTGGTGAAAGCTGGTTTATCCCCTCTAGGAAGAGGAAAGAAACCAGCCTAGATAAGGCACAGTGGTGAGATAAGCTAACAGCGGCAATGCTGTCTCTGAAGAAAAACAAACCAAACCAAAGAAATAACCAATGCACTTCCAGAATGCATCAATTGTCCTCTACCTCTCAGATGATTAAAGTCAACTGGAAAAGTAATTTTAAAAGAAATTAAGGGGAGAGCTTTAAGTTGAGTTTTTTCATAAATTTCACATAGACTGCAAGCAATCCAAAATACATGAACTTTAGGGCAAAATGCCTGTTAGTGCCCACCTTGCCATTACCTCCTACTGGCTGTAGTTTTCCATTATCATTACTTGAAAAAAAAAAAGTCACAAGTGTTGTGAAAACCTAGTAGGCATAAATTAGTCATCCCAACACACAAGCATATGCTGCAAATTTTAAAACACTGTGTAATTAAAAAGATTACTTCAAAATGCTCACATATGGTGCTGCAGATTCAATTCTAAGAAAAAGTCAACAGTTTTCAAGGGCTTGGTTTGAAACAGCCTCCCAAGGATACATTTTCTCCCCTTCTTCCTTTAAAAGACACACCCCCCTGAGTTGTACAATTCTCTGAATGCTCTTTAGACCTCTGCTTGTGGATGATAGCCTGAAACTATAAAGTTTATTATGTTTAAACAAAACAAAAATTTAAAAAACCAGTAACACACAAATTCCAAACCAATCAGAAAAAAATAAAAGAGAATCCAAACGAAAGCACATGAAGTCAAATCTGTTACTTTATTATTTCAGTATAACAACAACATTTTAGTATCAGAAGAAAGCATTTGGAAAACTTGCTGTTTCCTAAGTCTCTGAAATACTAGTTTCCATCTAGCAGTCACAGCCCATACAATTTCCCCAAGCTGTCAATTAGTGTAATTAAGCAATTTTTCCCCCCACAATTAAAACTGTTCTGTTGCTTTCAGACCCCAAAAATGTTTAAAGGGAGATGAGTCATTAGACCATTTTGGGAGTTTTATTTTCAATTTGGAAATCTCCTTTAGAAGGACACTAGCATTTTTATGTTTCAGAAGGGTTCAACAGAAACTGATGTCCTTAACTATTACACAAACTGGAAGATAAAATTACATTATGGTTTATAAATAGAATTTAAGGTCTTGCTGAAAGAACTCTGACATCCTTTTCTCATCATCCTAGTTTCTTAATGACACCTTAATGAAGCTTAGAGATAGGACTAGCTCTATTTAATTAAAACTCCCATTGCTTCAAAGGGAATTTTATTAGGAATAAGGTCATATGACTGGACTACAGAGACTTGGGTCTTACTGCTGCCTCTCTTAATTCACCTTGGGTGTAACACTGTCTATCTTCTCCCCTCAGTTTCCCCATCTGTAAACCTGGAAAACAGAACAAAAAAAAAATGATACTGACCTGTCACAAGTGTCTCAGTGCTAAGGATACATACTTCTTGCTTTATATGGGACTTTTCAGATAACAGGGATCAGAATAGACTTAAAATACATGAATTTGCACATCCAACTATTTACACATGCATCAATATGAGAACATTTAAATCAGTGCCAGCAATAAGCACAGTATTGACACTAAGTTCACTTCAGAGTAACTCCAAGGTCGTTCTAACAATTTTAAAGTTTCTAGCAGAAACCATGTTCCAAGCTGCAACCTGCACTTTGCATACCAATCAAACAGAACTTGTTTTGTCTGCAAAGATTTTTTACTTCAATATGAATTAGTGTTTGATAGGAACGGTTGGACTCGATGATCCGGTGGGTCTCTTCCAACCTGATTATTCTATGATTCTGTGATTCTATGAATACATTTTTAATTGGAAGCAGACATGACATTTTCCAGAACCTGGCGTGAATAAAGCAAACTGGCTTTCTGTTCCCTTTTTATGGGACAGACTGAAGTCCTCTAAATATATAGTGCTTTGTTTACAATGACAACATGGAACATAGCAAGGAAATACAGAGAGGTAAGTGCAACAGATACATCAACTTTATTGTCATGGAAAAAAATCCCCTAATTAGAAAACAAGCGGCACTGAAGTCATCTAGTAGTGTCTAAACCCTCTCCTGCCTTTTTTTAATGAAAAATCAAGATACAGGGGAAAACTTAAATGCCCATCATAAACATTCTTGTGGTTTTAAAACATGCCCATTATTTTTTATATATATACATTCTTAACAAAGCAGGCAAAGTAGTCTGAACTGTTAAATCTAATCATTAAAACCACTACAGTGCTGAAAATCATCCTCTAGACAATACTTTCTGCTGTTCTTGTACGCAGCAATGATAAATCTTGACTCAAGATGTGAAAATGTTACTTTTGGAAGAAATTAGGTTTTCCAACATAGTAAATCTGACAGTTTGTTTTTAAGCTAAGGGAATTTTACCAGCTGTTTTACTGTACTGATTTGAATATTTAAAGTAGTGCTTCACTGTCCAGCGAGATCCAGTAAGACCACTGAAATCTCTGTTGTACTGAATGACACCGTAAGCAAAATACTTGTACTAGCAAGTCCTTAAAAAGATATTATATAACATCATTATAATTATTTCTTAATTCAAAACACATGTCTGAGTGTATACACACATCTTTGACACTAATATAGATGAAAAAGACTGTTAAATTTAAGGGAGATGTTACATGGGCAATTCTGAGCTTTATATCATAAGAATTATAGCAGAAGTATAGCAACGTTTTAAACTTAAAACCCTTTAAATGTACTCTTTAAGGGCACCTTAAAGCACAATGAACTTGGTTAAATCCGTATCATTTTTCTGTTAAGATCCTGAATTGATTCCAAAATCATATAAAAATAAGCTCAATATACAATTAGAACTAACTGTTGCCCTTACCACTGAAATGCATGAAGCAATTTATGAAGAAAAAGAAATATATTTTTTTTTCCTGAGGTTCACTGCTTAAAAAAGTATTTTCCATAGTAAGTGACATTTCTCAGCATAATTCTAAGAACTAATCAGATCAGTTTCAAGAAAATGTCAAACCATTACCCCAGGCAATGTTCTGAAAATTAAACTTACACTGCATTCAATTCAAATGAAATGAATTACTTTTTCCTAATGAATGCTTTTTTGTATATTAAAAATGAGCATATTTGCCATTTAATATCAATATGGTTTCAATTACAATCAGCTTTACTGTCCTGAATATCATCAACATGATAACCAGTAACTTTGATTCTAATGTTCCACATAACAGGCAAGCAACAAAACGTATTTCTTGTATTTTTGCATTATCAGAAACTAGTCTTTTGCTTGAAAGACAGTTTGCCTCAACCAATTTTCATATGAATGTAAATCTCTTCTGCAAATTCTGCACTGCTTTTCTTAAGTAAAGGGATAGGGACAAAACCCATGCATTTTGGGCTCATTAAATGAGCTAAAGACTTCAAGCTGTAATATTCTGGAGCAGAGCATAGCAACCCAAAAAGATTTCTGACTTTTGGAAATCAACATTTCTGTAACTGCAGTCAAAGAGATTCCTGCATTATCCAAACAGAATCAAAATGATTGCTCTACCATCCCACATCACCATAAAATACACTACAGAAACGCATTCTAGATAAGTTTTTTTAAAAAAGGTGAATATAAAATTGCTCAGAAAACAGAATTAAAATGAGTCATCAATGGTAACTATCACAAGAGAAAGATTTCGAATGCATTTACCATTGTTCTGATCTGCTGTTACTCCCAACACCTAGATGACTGACCGTGGTTATTAAACTTAGAGTTTGTGTGATGGAATACAAGCACAATGAAAATGCAGTTAGAATCCAGCATGATGTGGGGAGGAAAGAGAGGCGAGACGGGATCCCAAGCAGACAATGGATGGATTCCAGATTCAGAGAGAACTAATTACACAACAATGAACAAGTAATAGTGGAAGAGAAAGGAGCTCTGTAGAGAAAGGTCAAGTAGTTACCAGGTGAACTTGCATTAAATTCACACAGTTGTGAAAACACCATGCTTATGTGTATAGACAGCAGTGGGACCACCTCACTTCTCTCTCAGTATTGTAAAGTGTCACCTGGAAACATGAACGTCACCAACAGTCCCACCTTGTTCCTCTATCTAGAAGATCAGGATGAAGGTCCATTTGTCAGAAACACACACTGTGCACTCCTCCACTAACTGATCTGAGTCACAATCTGAGCAGAAACTTGATTCTGAATCTTCTTGTCTCCAGTGGCACCCCCAAAAACCTCCCCAAAACCTCCCTAACCACACTGGCATTATCCTGGACCCTCTGGTTACTTCAGTACTCAACTTGTTCAGGTGCTCAGCACATATATATCTGGCTCCCAAGGCACTTAAATTACTCACCAGAAAGAGCAATCTTGAAACGCCCTTCCTTTGCAATCTACAACATGACCCAAACCCTGGTGATGACACACACATACACTCCAATGCACTGCATGTGGAAATGTGCTGTTTATGTTATAACTTCATATTTTGAATGGGCAGTCATCAATAAAACGATGTTCACAGGCATTTCTTACAGCACATACAAGTGAAACATGGAGTAGCAAGGAAAACCTAAAAACCATGAAATAAGTTATGTTTAAATAATTCAATTAGAAACACAAAAGTATAGAAAGCAGAGAACTGTGTGACTAAATCCACTAACTCATACTTTTAAAAATATTTTAAACTCTTGTGATTCACTAGGACAGACTATTCAACATTTTTAATTCAGTAGGCACTTAAAAAAACAATCAAACAAAAAACAAATCCAAACCAGCTGCACTTTGGTTTAACAGTTTATAAATATCTAATCTATTTTTTCTGACAGAGAAAAAAATCTACTGATTTAGGATCAAAATTTTGTTTACAAAGTCCAGATTTTACAGGTACCAAAGGTAATTTCATCCCCTGCTTAGTCTGGAGCCCATCCCATCCCAGGCTAAGGTGTAGGTTGGTCCCATATACTTGGTTTCTGTCTAGTTTTCCCACATTTTTAAAAAATGTGCATTGCCCTGAGGCATGAATGTAATTCCAACTGCATCTCCACTTGCTCACTGTTCAGGAGCTCTAAAGCATGGGTACATGCAATTTGCAAAGACAATCTATGCTATTTTGAAAGACAAATGAGAACAGAGAACAATGAGATGGTTGCTAAGCTATGGCTTCTCAGTTTTACATCTCAGGACTGCATTCACTACCCACAAAGAATTGTTGCAATGGAATGAAGAAGAGTGTGGATGCTTTTATGTCATTCTCCAGCACCTATATGCAGAAGCAGCCATTTAATATCCAAACACAAACTTCACCCATTTACCCCCAAGCAAACACCTATAACTCAAGGATTCTGCCCTTTCAGTTTTAAACATCTGAAGTGTACAGATCATTGCACAATTTGGAATTCCACCAACTGCAACTCAGTCTCTCTCATTAAAATGCTTTCAACAAACAATTTAAATTAATTATCTTATTTTGTGAGAAACTTGAATTTTTTTCCCAATAACTGCTAGGGAAGTCCAGCTTCTGAGAAAGATGGTGCTAGGTAGAAAGATTTTAGAACAAATGTAAGCATCTTCTTCGTTTCTTTCCAAACCAGTGACATTTTAACTCTCTTCAATATTCCACAAAAAACTCTCAAACATCAAATATTTTCTTCTCTAATCAAAGACTTTATTCAAACAGTGATTTTTGACTTGAGAAGGACAGCACATTAGACATCGTAACAGACCTTTCTAACAAATAGACAAGACACCTCATTACCTTGAGAAGCTAAGCATAACACACAGTAGTGGAAGTATTTTAACCTGCTTGATTGATCTCACTGTTGTACGTAACAAAATAGTCCAAAAAAAAACCTCTGGCAGGTATATATTGTGCTAAAAATATGAAGGTCTTTAAGAAGTACAGATGCAGAATAACACTGAGTGGCAAAGGAGAAGCCTGAGCAAAGACTCAGACTAGATTTCAAGATGCATATTTTATTTTTTAAGCACATTTTACTTACCCTCTAATAACCAAGAACTCCTATGGTAGTTTCACCTGTTCAGAAATACAAATTAGCCTGGTTCACAGCTCTTTGGGTCATTCTGAGACCACCCATCCTACTCACAGAATTCTCTCAGTGTCCCAAACAGCTGTGAGAGGCAGGGCAAGAAAAATCAAGGTGTCCATTTTCCCGTGTCACTTTATCCTACTAGATCAAGGCCACCACAGACACTATACTAAGAGCAGTAACAATCGCACTAAAGATAAGCCAACAGTGATCAGCAAAAATAAAAAAGCAAAACCCACCACCAAATCCCTAGGAAGTCTTCATTTTGTATGCAAATTGCCTTAAATATTTAAATAAAGAATGTGAAAACTACTTGTTTTAAAGAACTCTTGCACATAATGCTGTTCTTGCCAAGAGAAATTAAGTAGATTTTTATACTGTTCTAAATATCCTATGGCCTGGGCTCCAACTGCTCTCCCATTTACAAGACAAATGTTTAGTGTAAGACTTGGAGGCTAATAAAAGTAAACCACGAACATTGCACAGGAGCAAAACTAAATAGGAACTGCTAAAGACTGTATTTAAAGATCTCAGAAAGTAATTCTACACATATAAGTAAAGAATGATCTTACTAATTTTCCAGGTCTTTCCTCCTGTCTTGGTTTTCTGGACAGCATTCTGCAGCAAACTCTTTGAACGTGGTACATTTCATCCTAATAGATGATCTTTAAGGTCCCTTCCAACCCTAACTATTCTGTGATTCTATGATTAATATGTAGAAATCTACCACCTTGTTCCAGAAATATCCCAATTCCTATTTGTTTCAAGTACAGAACAGACATTTCACCAGACGACTTCAAGGACACACCTTGACCTCTAACCAGCTAACCCATCCTTTCATAAACTGGGAGTCAATAAACTCCCTCGATTTGCCTGCTGAACAGCAGCATTTTAGGGCCATCAAGCTTTCCTGACATCAGAAGACACATGGAAAAATCTAAACATTTAAGGATGAAAGGTTTTGTGACCAAGCACTATGCCTTGCTTCCTTCTCTTTCTCATAATCCTATTTCTTGTGTCTTACTCCCATTTCACCTACCTTTGTAGAAGGTACAACTGATTAAAAGACAGCTGCATCTGCTGCACAACTCAAACACAATTATGATACTTATTTTCTGTAGCAGCAGGTGATCTTGTCTGAATTTCACAGAATCAAAGGCTAAACAAGGTTGGAAGGGGCCTCAGAAAGTACTCCAAGACAACCCCTTGCTCAAAGCAGGGTCAGCAGTGAAATCAGACCTCAGGGCTTTATCCATCTGGGTCTTTAAAACCGCTGGGATGGAGGCTGCATAATCTCCCTGGGCAACCCAATCCACTGTCCAGCTGTTCTCACAGTAAAGTTCTTTTTTGTGAGAAACAATTTTTTCCTAAACTGTGTAAATGATAGATTGGGACCCAGGTTTGGAACTCTGTCAATTTAAATTACCAGATTAAGTCTTACACCTACAATTTTATTTCAATGATTTCAGTGTTGTCTCGTATTTTAATGTCCTACGGAGTACTGATGCATAGACTTTTAAAAACAATTTTAATTTTACTTGGACCTAAACCCCTTACAAATAAGGGATTATGAGAGGCAGATAAGAGAACTGGAGTTGTTTAGCCTGGAGAAAAGGAGGCTGAGAGGAGACCTTATCACTATCTACAACTGCCTGACAGGAGGGTGTAGCAAGGTGCGTGTTGGCCTCTTCACCCAAGAGACAAGCGATAAGACAAGAGGAAACAGCCTCAAGTTGCACCAGGGCAGGATCAGATTAGATAGTAGAAAAAATTTCTTCACCAAAAGGGTTATGGAAGCATCCAGAGAATGGTTGAATTACCACTCCTGGAGGCATTTAAAAGACTGCTAGATGAGGTGTTCAGGGGTATGGTTTAGCAGTGGATAGGTATGGTTGGACATTATGATCTCAAGGGTCTTTTCCAACCAAATGATTCTATGATTATTTTTCAAACTGCTATTTCTGTAGCAGTCCCAGTTTACAAATGAAACACAATAGAAACCTCAGGTGTTATTACTTTTACTAAAAATTGCATTGATTTAAATCTCATAGATGTAAGCAATCAACTTAAACACATGCAAGATTAAGCTCCATTAAAGGCACAAGAGGGTGTGCCAGATTTACAGAAGCACTTACATACCTAAAATTACTAGCTTGGGCAGATGACGTATAACTTCAATCCCTCCAAAGATGGGACAGTGTCTCACACGTTTTCATAGTAAAGGCTGCCTGCCTTCACATCCTGAGATAATTCTGAATGTAGCTTTAAATCCCTACCTGCAACTGTAATGCAAAGCCATAGCAGTGCAGCATACCTGTTCTACATAACAGATCAATCAATAAAACCCCAAAATAGCTATTCAAATTGATATGCACAAGTTAAAATGCCACTTAGAATCTTCCCCTGAATAGCAGATTTAATTTTACTGTGCAACTGAAATTACTGAGAAACATTCTTAAGATACCAAGTAGGCTGAATAAAAAGAATAGGCCCTGCAAATGCTCTATTGATAAAATAATTAGAGAAATTATGTGTCTATCAAGATAACATTTTATATTAAATAAGGAAGAGAATACAGAAGGACAATTTTCCTCGCCTGAAAGAAGTAATAATGCTGGAGTTCTTCCCTAATAGCACATGCCTTCACATCCACTGAAATTTTCAAAAATAGACCTCAAAAGTCCATTGCACACACTAAAAGATATACAACTGCCAGGTAGACAGAGAAGTGAAATCTTCTGTTTAATGCAAAGAACACAGATAACATTTATGAACTCAAATGACAGTGAAAAGACAGTTAATAAACCCAACGCCAGACACATGGTGGATGTGTTAAGTTCTAATATCCATAGTACAAAGAAGGTGCACTGAAAGACAGCCACAGTAACACTTCTAAACTGAAAACCCCCTTACCTTTAAAATAAATTATCAATAACCTAACAGGCTACAGAAAGTCTTAAACTCCATACAGATAAATAAGGGAGGAATACTTTCATCTGCTAGATTGAGAGGTGGATCACAAGAATAGCTAGACCGATATTCACGGTCTATACCAAGCTTTTAAAAAAAGAGGCTAATCATCCACAGCAGCAGTTTAAGTATGTTTATTCATCAGTGAACATCTTGCTTTATAAATATTATAATGTCTAAGTCAGATTTTTTCCAAAATGTTTTAGAGAAAGACCACTATGTGAACTGGGCTGAGTGTCCTCTTTCCTGAAACTGTCTCCTGCAAAAGCTTTTCTTAGTTTTCTTACTCTATTGTTGCACTTCAAAAAAAAAGAGTTAAAAAAAAAATGAAAGAGGAAAAAAGAATGAAGAAAGAAAAATCTAGGCTGCAGACCTAGACCATCCTAGACTTTCAGCTTCACTTACAGATTTTTAGAATAATTTACATTCTGGGAAAACCCCTAAAACAAGCACCAAGAGAGGCTACAGGCAAAACTACAAGAATCTGGGTGTCTGAAGTGCCCTTGGAAGCATTAGAGCATGAGTATATGACTCTTCTTGAGCAGGACTGTCAATTCTTTGGCAAAATAAGGATGACATCATTACTCAATATGTAACATATCCTTAAAAAAAAATCAGAGAAAAGTGTACATTTAAGTGTATTTTATTCTATCTCTACACGTGCAAAATAACGTGCAATCCCATGAAGGCAGTGTCTTGGATAACACCCGAACTGCTGTTTGGATGAAGGGATAAGTTGGGATGAAGGATAAATGAGCAGTTGGAATGCAGGCATTTTGGAGGGTTTTAGTTCAGGGTTTTTCTTGTTGCTGCTTTTTATCTTGCTTGTTTGTTTATTTTTAAAAACAAACATATATTATATATCTAAATTTGCATTTTTTTCATCCTTTTCTAGCACTTGAATGAACAGAACAGTCCATTACCCTAAGAACAAGCATTCAGGGATTATTTATGCATGCAAACATACATTAAAATAATTTCTGCACTAGAGAAGGCAGATTATGGGGAAGTATTACATGCTGTTCTATCATCAAATGTGCAACCATCACTGGATCTTTTTTAAGTAGGGATCTCTGATTCAGTGCAGGACTTTTAGGTATTTACTGATTCAGAATACACCCTCTGAATAATAACATTCACAATTTTATTTCTCCTGGGAAATACAGTGGTCTACTCTGTTTAGCTAGATTCAGGTTCACCAAGCGTAATAACAAATAAGAAATTCCTGTCTCAGGCTGGGGAAAAAGTTGTTTGGTTGGTTCAAAGCATCCTAGTAACATTTACATTTCTTTCAATTATAAATTCCAAACAAAACCACCTGCAAGGTGCCAGGCAGCATCCCAAGGAATTCCCTAAAGTACAAATCATTGTATTTGTCTTGTACCTGTTGAGTCATTGGCAGTTTTGAACATTTAGAACAGATTACACCCAGATCAAGACTCCTGTGCTTGTGGTCTAGTCTGTTTCTTAAACGGGTAAGTGAAAAAGCCCTAGATGATTACCATTAAGATTTAACTTCTGAGATTCTGTCAGAGCATGGATAGATGGCTGAAATCATCACACAAGTCAGCTGGGACCTTTCATACACAGTTCAACATGTAAATAGACAAATGACATACCCCAATATCCCACACGCTTTTCCAAGGATCTCATTTTAGGAGGTCTGCAACAACATTCAAAAATGAGATTTGCCTGTTTCCCTTCCCCCACACTTTACTTCAACTCAGACTCTCTGCTTGGTGAAACCTGACATAATTTATTTTCTGTTGACAGTCTTTATACTTTGGTTTTCCCTGTAAATGCCAGCTAATTACAACTGTGAGGGTTTCGTATTATGTTAAGTCTCAGGTAAGGAAAACAAAATTCCAGACAACTTGCTCTGATGCTTATTGGGCTGTGTCATCCTTTCACTGTAAATATTATACTTACATTTTTCACATTCAGAATATTTAGTCTTAAAAAAGAAAACAAAAACCCCAACACATCCACATTCACAACAAAGACTATCATCTTTCATAGATCATTATGCTGCTGACACAGTGAAATCACAGATAATCCCCCAAATACATATCCAACTTCTGTGTTTATGTACTTATAACTACTAAGAATTTAAAATTTATGTATCTTAAAATTCTTCTGTGTTTTTAGAACTGAAAACACAGTGGGTTTCAGTTGTGGGATGAAGTAGGAGAAAAAAAATCTACCTGAGAACATCATCCTGCAATTAAAACTGGACTAAGTGTGAATAGTATTCATCTCATTATTGTAAACAATCCCAATTCAAGTATTATTGTAAACAGCACCAATTCAAGACACTGAATACAGCATTTCCCCCTCATAAACAGATGTCTGGTTCAGTATTTATTTAATGGGAACTTGTCAGCAATGGAGATGGGCAGTTTTGATACAAAGTCCATAGGGCAACAGGAGAAGACAGGAAAGGAAGGAAATTGTACAACATTGTTGTATCAGCAAGTACACTTAGAATTTGGATCTTCCTTACATAAAAGTTTTATCTTTATTACAGATTCATTCCTGTCATCTTGTAATTATTCTCCAAGCTGCCTTTATGCTCCCAAGTTCCTTGAAGTGACGTTAGATAGAAATAAAGAATGAAATTATCTCCGTCATCCCCATCCCCAATTCTTTTAACATCCTTTGCTCCTTCTTTCAATGAGAATTCTAAAAACTTCGAAGCATTGTCCTGAAAACACTCAAAAGGATAAATTTGCAAAGTCATCCTCCTAAAAATGGAGTCCGCACTGCTTTTTTTTCAGAGCTAGAATGCCATCAGCACTCCACTGCCTAACAACCTATTCTTGCCTTTTTGTTATACATTACTGATTTTACTGATATTGCAGCATCTTGTCCCTTTGACCTTGACTTGTGTGGTCTGGCCCGTACTTCTCATAAATGAAATCTTATTTTTGTTCCACCATGGTAATGCTGCAATAGAACACTTTTATTCTGGTACTATGATATGATAATTTTTCATTTTCATTTATGTTACCATGGTAAAGTTCTGAAATGACAGTTTTTTTTTAAAAAAAAGAAGAAATATTTGTGTCACTAATTCAGCCAGCTCTTCTCAGAAAAAAAAAAAAAAGCCAAAGTAATGTTCAGGTGAACTTTTAGCTACTTCAAAGTATGATAAACAGGGACACAGAATCACAAGGCTGAGACTCGCAGGGACCTGTGGAGGTTATCTGGTCCAAATCCCCTGCTCAAGCAGAACCACCTATAGAAGGCTACCAAGAACCATGTCCAGACAGACTTTGAATATCTTCAAGGATGGAGGCTCCACAACTTCTCTGGGTAACCTGTGCCAGTGCTTGGTCACCCTCACAAGAAAAAAGTCAGCTGATATTCAGAAGGATCCTCCCATGTTTCAGTTTGTGCCCACTGCCTCTGGGTCTGTCACTAGGTACCAGTGAAAAGAGCCTGGATCCATCTTCTTGGTAGCCTCCCTTCAGATACTTACAGACATTGCTAAGATCCCCCTTGAGCCTTCTCTTCTCCTGGCTGAACAGTCTCAGCTCTCAGCCTTTCCTTATAGGGATGGGTGCTCCAGTCCCTTCATCATCTTTGTGACTCTTTGTGGGATTCTCTCCTGCACGTCTGTGTGCCTCTTGTGAGCTCAGGACTGGACACAACACTCCAAGTGCGGCCTCATCAGTGCTGAGCAGAGCAGCAAGATCACCTCCCTTGACTTGCTGCCAACACCCCTCCTAATGCACCTCAGGATATGATTTGCTGCCTTTGCATCAACAGGCACACTGCTGGCTTATATTCTACTTTGTGCCCACCAGAACCTCAGGTACCTTTCTGCAAAGCTGCTTTCCAGCAGGGCGGCCTCAGGTCTGGATTGGTGCCTGTGGTTGCCTTTCCTAATTATGGTTTATGTAGCATGAAGACATTTCTAATGTCCCAAGAAAGTATTTTCAAAACATAACACTAGTTGATTGGAGTGTTTTAGGCCAATAACTGTGGAGTTCTGAAGCAGAGCTTAAATTCACTATACTCACTTAAATTCTCAGTTTCTGTTACAGTTCAGCAAGTCCTGCTTCATTCTCACCTAATAAATAGGCTCCCTATAGACGTGCAAACTTGGCAGCCCTGCCTATGAATTCCTCATTGGTTTGTATCCACTCTTGCTGCTTTCCTTCTAAGCCCTTATATCCTTCTAAGTGCATTCACACTGACATGTAAGGTAATGTAAAACCAGAAGAAATTTTCTAGACCAACAGCTGGAAAGGGAAATATTACTACTATGAAGTAGGATGTAGGAAAAATAGATGTGCCACCAAACTCTCAAACAGAATCCACAGAGAGTGCATCAGTGTTCCAAGCAGAGCAGCTTTCCACTTCTCCAAAAGAACTCTCGGAATTTGTCAGAGCTAATCACGTTGCTGCTCTGTGAAATCTGGCATGCAGCCTCCAGCACCAGCCAATACCTGATGCTACACAGAAAAGCAAGCAGTAGCATATTGCACCTGGCTAATCTTGAGATCTGGCCTTTAATTGCTAAGTGGAGAAGAAAAGAAATGCACTGAAATTCCCCCTGGGCTACATAAGTCATTTTGCTTATGTTTAAATTTAGCAATATAGACACCTTCAGGTGACACTGCATCAAACGCAGACAAATTAGAATTAGCTTCTTGCATTTAACTGATGGAGCCAATTTAGATAAATATTTGAATAGCTACAAATAATACAGCCATGTCTCCCATAAAAGCTTGGAGTTACTGATGCGATATCCCTAGTCACTACATGAACAGCTATCATAAAGGGGTTTGTTTCCTTTTTTCCCCATAGACAAGAGGAAGGGTGCATTCCACAGGCACACAGGACTGCTAAAATTGTGATCCAGGGTTGTATAAAATTACTGTCCTTCCAAAACTCTGGAATATCCCAACGGAACATCCTTGCCTTCAGTCCCTCTTATCTCCTGTTTCCAGCTCTCCCAGAGAAAACTCACAACCGATAAATTTCCACAGAAAACATCACTCATTATATCCTGAAATAAGACTCAGGGAGTGAAAAGAAACAATGAAGACAGAGGAGGCAAATTTTTGTAGTGAATGGTTACAACAACTATCTTTGACAACACGATATGAAAGTCATTTATTCAACTCAACACCAACATAACGATTTCATGGAAAAAAAAATAAGAATCCTTCATAAATTACTTCTTATGACTAAATTATGCCACATTCAACTCACATCTTTCTCAAGTTATCTCATTTGCTTTACAGATTGATGATGGTCTTCATGCCCAAGCCTCCATATTCTACAGGATAAACATTTTCAACCTACTCATCAATCTGTCACATTCCTCACATTTTTATGACCCTCTTCAATTTAGTCAAACCACTTCGGCTGGCAGAGTAGGATACAGTGCAATTGCATTTCTCACCATTTGAGATAAACAAGATGGACTTCATCCTTCCAACCTCAATTCTTTCAAGCAGTTTTCTACAGATATGAAAATGTATATGGTCTTGGTAGGCTGATCTCTTTTTAATACAAATAAAATTTTAGCTTTTAAACAGACAAAGACTGAATTTGAAATCAGAAGGGAACAATTAAGATTTAACGTGTTCAGGTCACTCCCACCAAGTGCTCCTTGTTATTGAGCCTTTCACTATAAACCAATCCATCATGGGATGTTTCAGCTTATGAACTAAGATCCTTAGATTCAGGAAAACAAAATAGCTTTCTAGTTCTAATAAATGAAAGTTCTCCAATTGCCATCAGCAGGGACAACTAGCAAAGAAAAGATTTAGAATGCCTACTAGCTTAAAGGTTGCGTTATCTTACTACGATTATCCCCAGTGAGATAGTACTAGATAGGCTATCTCCAAATAAAGAGAAATTATTATTTAGCATTGGTGGTTCTATTCTCATTGCAGCTAACATCCTCCTAGCTGCTGAACTACTGCCTACTTCTCCAGCATACGTTTCTGAAAAAGCTATTTATTGTTTAGTGTATTAGTTATGTAGTAAACACACATTGTCCAATGCTTTCACATGTTTGTAATCAACAGTGTACAGGATATCCAGCCCATTGCAGAAACAAGAGCTGTTTCTAGTTCAGAACTTCTCATTTCCCATCTCTGCTAGCTATTTTGTTTACAAAACCCTTCATTTGTAAATGCTTTATTTACTGAATGTTGCACTATTAGACAGCAAGTTACTTGACTGCACAGAGGGAAAACTAAGTTATTAACTAGATATTCATAAGCATTGATAAGATCCAGAGAAAAATCCCATCTTGCATTTCTTAATCAAACCTGAAGACAGACAAAGAAAAAGCTAACTGTAGTTATTTACAAAAAAAAAAAGGATTAGAAGATAAGATGTTGTTTATATACCAATTATTTTCTCCATTCTACTGAACTACATACTTAAAACTGTACAGACTCCTACAGAGCCTTCAGGAAGTTTGCTTTCTAGTTGCATATTTTGTCTTATTAATTTTTTCATATATAAGGACAAAGTATACTGAAAGAGATCAATAACAAATGGTCTCCATCCTAACTGCTCCTGTCATCAGAAGAGATGAGTATGCTATACTTGAGCAGCTCTGCAACTGCACAGCCACCAAGGAACTGTCACCACCATGTAAGATGCAGCAGCTGCAAGGCTACTCTAAATAAAGCCAAAGGCTGAAGAAGCCTGTGATACAGACAAGTAACAAAACAAAGTTCTCACCTTGGAGGCACTCATGTTCAGGGCAAGTGACAGCCAGCCTCCCCCTCCCCAACCTGGGTTGCAAAAGTAACTGTGGAATAGATTTCAAACGAATAGGATTCAACAATATGCACAAGTAGCTTCTCAGACCATTGCTTCTTAACCTTACTACCTGATTCAAATCAGTCTTGACCTTCGCCTTTCACTTCCAAGTTCCCACCCCATTTCATTCCTTTTGCATCGTTGCCCATTACAGAAGAATTTATAATTTTCCATGCCAGTGTATTCAGCAATTCAATAGCTCCTTAAAGAAACTAATATCCCTTTTGTCAAATGTTATATAACTTTTCCTATTTAAAGGCAGTATAAGTGCAATGTCATTTATGATTTCAGATTATCAGCACTTCAAAACGTCTTCATCATTAACTTCCACACTCACAAGCTTTCTTCATCTCCTTAATAAACTTGCTACAGATAACCTGGAGTTCTACTCTGGGCAGTAGTGGAAAAGAATCAGTTTTCCTCATCTTACATGCGCTGTCTTACAAAACTTCTTAGAGTTTCAGAGTTTAGAATCCCTACATCAGTACTGATAGCATCAAAATATCTGCAATGTGACTGTAGAGGGTCTGATGTCACTGCTGCTATAAATGACACAGAATTCAGTGGACAAACTGTAACAGGAAAAATGTAATTATATTTATTACTCTTTTGGGGTAAACAAAACTCAAGTGAGGTCTCTGCCAAAGCATGCTTGAATAGGTCAATGCTGTACTATCAGCTTCCACACTAACCTCAGTTAAATACCTTGCTAGACATACATCATAGTAGCAAACCATACGTATCAAATGCTTTACCCTAAACCAAATCCCACTTCACTACCATGATATACATGGGCAGTTCCTAAATGAAATCAGAGCATACTCATGGTAATGACTCTTACCACCAGAGTTATTTCCATCAGCTGACAGAATTGAAACAATAACCTTCCCCTGCTCTAGCATCATTTACACAGGTCTGTTGCTGGTTTCTGAGTATAACTCATCACACAAAGGAATATGAAGTTAAACTTCGCTCTACATAAGATTTGCCAGCAATGTTCCCCTGCTACAATCACATCACACAGTATATCTTTAGTAGCCTTTTTAGCTCAAAAGTCTCAACATAGGCTTTAGAAATGTGTGTTGACAGTTAGATTCAAGCCCTCTCAGAAACTCCATACTAAAAAGAACCATCTTCTAAAGGTAGCAGTATATGCAACTTGTTCAACATCTTTCTGTAAAAGCCATTTCAGCACAGCTAGCATGTTGATCCTTACAATATAAATACACAAAGCGATCCATCTACCCGCTGAGAAGTTGTAAGGAAGGTTGATAAGAACTACTAATTTCATTAAGCTCCCCCCTGGGGGGAGTAGCCGGGAAGGAAGATCATAGAATCACTAACTTGGAAAAGACCTTTGAGACTGTACCTGTCCACTGCTAAAACATATCTCTGAGCAAATCATCTACCCGTCTTTTAAATGCCTTCAGGGATAGTGACTTAACAACCTCCCTGGGCAGCCTGTTCCAGTGCCTAGTAGCCATTTTGCTGAAGAAAGTTTTCCAGATGTCTATTTCTCAACCTCCTCTGGTGCCACATGTGGTCACTCCCTCTCATCTAATCACTTAAGAGACCAGCACCCACCTTGCTACAACCTCCTTTCACGTAGTTGTAGACAGTGATGAGGTCTCCGCTCAATCTCATCTTTACTAGGTTAAACAATCCCAGTTCCCTCAGCCACTCCTCGTAACGCTTGCTCTCCAGCCACTTCACCAGCTTTGTTGCCCTTCTCTGGATGTGCTCCAGCACCTCAATGTCTTTCTTGTACTGAAGGAACCAAAATAGGGCACAGTATTCAAGGTGTGGTCTCACCAATGTTGAATACAGGGGAAGGATGACTTTCCTGGACTTACTGGCCACACTGTTTCTGATACAGTCCAGGACGCTATTGGCCTTCTAGGCCACCTGGGCACACTGCTGGTTCGTATTCAAGTGGATGTCAACCAACACCCCTAGGTCCTCCTCTGCCAGGCAGTTTGCCAGCCACCCTTCCCCAAGCCTGTACTGCTGCATGGGGTTGTTGTGTTCCAAGTGCAGGACTTGGCACTTGGCCTTAATAAACTTAATACTGCCTATTGATCCAGTATAGTCAGAACCCTCTGTAAATGGTTTGGGTTAGAAGGGACCTTAAAGATCATCTAATTCTAACCCCTCTGTCATGGGCAGGAACACCTCCCACTATATCAGGCTGCTCAAGGCCTCATGCAGCCTGGTCTTGAACACCTCCAGGGATGGGGCGTCTACAACTTCCCCAGGAAAGCTGTTCCAGTGCCTCACCACTCTCAGCATGAAGAAATTCCTCCTCAAGCTTGGTCTAAATCTTCCCCCTTCCAATCTATAGCCATTGCCCCTAGTCCTATCACTACATGCCCTTATAAAAAGTAGCCAAAAACTGAGAGTTTCTTAAAATACCATATTTTAAAGGCATTAAAAAGAGTCATTCAGTGTCATGGTCAGGGCAATCCACGACATGTAGAAACTGCAGGCCAAAAGACCATCTTTATTGATTTTATAAGACTTTGTATACCCCTTCCCAAGCTAGTGTCCATGCATGATTGGTTTAGCTAAAACCTGACAGTTCATAACTGGATGACTCCTTCTCAGTTGTAACTTCATAATTGGGTTATTCCACCTGTGGCCTGGCAGCTTTCTAATCTTGTTTACTCAGCTTTTCTTGGCACCTTCTAGCTTCTCCAAGGATACACGGGGATCTACTCAAGGCCAGTGTCTAAGATCACACACTCTAACTCCTCGGACCAGCTGAGGTTTCCCACAGTTCTGATAACAAGCGTGAGATTTTGACTGGAAGGGTGTTTTTCAACTTATTTACAGATGTTCATTAACTCTCACAACTAATGCATCATTTCATTCAAAAATTTGGGTTGTTTAGGTTTGGCTTTTATTTTCTTTTAATTGAAACATATAAACCCTAACCACTCTTTTCCAGCCACAATATTACCCATTATCTTCACCATATCTGGGGTTCAGCCTCTGAAAAACAATCATTTCTAGCCTTCTATCACTGATGCTTAATTCTTCAGTTGACTAAGTGACTGGTTGCAAATACTTATTCCATAGCTAGACTTGCATACACAGCTAAAAATCTCCTAAGATGCAGCATTTTTTTTCTCCACTTAATGCTTACAAGTTTTACAAAGGTAAGGCATTAAAAGAAACTGAATGGTAAGACACAGACAAACCTGTAAGTTTGAGGATACTCTTGTTTTTTCAAGATTCTTGCCAAAGCGGGGGAAATGGACTTCGTATGTGTGTTACATAAGGCCATTTTTACATACCTTGGAGATGGGAAGTAGGTATAAAGAATTTTTAAGATTTCAATTAACACCCTGCAATTTTATTTTTGAGATTTAAAGAATACTTAGAATTTTCTCACACTGCTTTCTTTTGTTTGTTTAAACAGATTTGTCTAAACTGAAGATCTGTTGAGTTAGCTAAGGTAATTATTCCACCTGCATGAAGTAATGTGAATACTCTTTAGATGTCTAAATTGGAACATAAACTCGAAAGATTTCCATTTACAAATTCACTGGTTTATTTGTAGTTAAACAGTAAACCAATTAAATAAAGAGCCTATATCCTCTTTTCAAAGAGCAGCACTTCCAAGTCAGAATGATAAATCAATCTGGGATGGGAGCTAATTATATCCAGCATCTTAATTACATTTGAATTACTTCTGAAGGAGAAAGTCCAGTTTTCTTCTTTGTCAGAGTATGGGTCAGAAACCTATAGCCCATATGTACTAAATGTCTGCTGTAACATATTTGAGCTTTTTGCACTTTAATACCTGTAAAGTTGCATGGAAAAAGATACCCAGCTATTGGTTGTCAGACATGTTTCCTATCCAAATAAACAGTTGAACCAAGCCAAACTCCTTGCAGGGGTTTCATTCTCTTCAACTACACAATTTTTTTTTCCAAAATGTAGAAGACATGGCCTGTGCTTGCAATGGTCACTTATGACTAACACCACTGTAGCTGCTACAACTCACGCCTGGAGCACCGCTTAGTCAGATAAGCAAGCTTCAGGAGATCTTGCTGTTGGCTGGGACAGTTAACTGGTAATTTAGTTATTTTTGACATATGCTTAAGTGATCTACTTCTCTACTTCCTAACTGTGTCAGCATACACTGACTGTGACATCCCAAGATGCATCCCAGCTCGCAGACAAAAAAACCACCAAAAGCCACGTCACTGAAGTGACACATCTGAAAAAATCTGCAAAAGCCGCTCAAATGGATTAAAAATGGCAACATCACTTTACAAGTTTCAACCCTGGAATCAGCAGTCCAATCTGATTGCTATTTTGTAAGCTCAAGATCCCCCAAACGGGCCCTTGGCTTACATCTGAGAAAGATATCTTTTGTCTCAAAGACGTAAGATAGTCACTTATTTGAAAACTGAAACTAACACACGAGATAGTTCTGCAGAGAGGACAGAGGCATAAGAGCAATAGCAGCACAACCACCTCATTATACAAGGATTAGCAATTATACAACATTGAGTAGTACTTATGTTAATCAGCCAGAGATGTATCACTGTATCAGGAAGCTCTGCAGCAAAACGTGACACCTCTCAATCTCTCATTTTCACAGGCTTCTTGAACACGAGAAGGAAAGTGTTTTTAACTGGGTCCTTTCCAAATAAAGTCTGAAATCCAAATAAAATCTGAAAATGAAGCTCATCCAGATAGTTATGCATGCTTTTTAGAGACAGACTGAGTAAGAGTTACCAGGCAAAAACTGCTTCAGCTATTTAAATGAGATAGAGAGACTGAAAAAAATATGACTATAGTATTGGGGAGGATCAATACAGTCTACTTAGAGTAACCTTTAAGATATATTAGATTATGGACAGTGTCTCATCTTAATGCTTCAGCTGGGCAGATTTCCTCTTCCTCCAAGCAAGGAACTGATGGGGAGAGGGGAGACTGGGACGTTTTAACAGGGTTTTCAAAAGGCTTGAAAATTTCTTAAAGTAGATTAACAATTTAGAGCTCTAAACTGCTGGATCAAGTTTGCTACAATAGCTTAAGCTGACAGACATTTGAAAAAAAAAAAATCTGTTAACGCCTGAACTACACATGCTTATGGAAATGAAGCTTAGATCCAGATTCAGTTCTATTTCCTTTCAGAAATTTAGAATAAAGTTCTTCATATATTTCTCTCAAAGAAGAGATATTAGTCAATATTGAGTCATAGCACTAAGAAACCTCTCCTCTATTACATTAGTACAGAGCTGCAATTAAAGATTTATTTAAGCAAAAGATTGTATGAAAGCGTTGTTACTCTTTATAAAATCTATTTCAGTTCAGTAGCCCTGATTAAGTCCCAATTTATAAGACTGGAAAGAGGCCAAAATAGGAAATCGGTGTAACTCTTTAACGTAGATTTATTTATTTCTTTTTAAAGAGAGCAGTTCTGAAATAGATTGCAAAGCCTTCTAAGAAAAATCAATGTCATGTTGAAGTTAAAGGCTTAAAGTGCAATCAAAGTTTTAAAACATCAAAAATGGCAACATGTGCTTCTACCTTTGATTTTGTGTTATAAGTCCAAATTGGCTTGTCTGGTTCATGAGAACGAGGCAAAAAAAGTCACATCTTTGAACTGCTACTAACCAGCCTAGACTAATGAATGGTTTTCATAAAACTGCATATGGAGTGCTAGGTAACGTCATCTGATGGATTGTCCATCGCTAACATGAAGTCCCCTTTTCCTTGCACCTCCTCTCAACTCACACGGTGCTTGTGCCGTGCCCAGCTATGCCTCTCCTCTCTCTGGCTGCAGCCCCAGCAATGGGCATCAGCAGCCCAAGGACAGCTGCACTAAACAGCCCCTGGGGCTGGTAAAAAATCTGCTGTAGCTGTAACTGCAAATATTGATAAGGGTCAGGAACAGTTATTTCCCATCGCTCAACACTGACTCTGCAATGACCCATTTTCTACAGCTTAACAGGAGTTTCCTTTGCTACAGCTTAATGCTGACCCTATAGTGATGCACTTTAACCACACTGCGATAAAGGTCTATGTAAAATAAGCAGTATTTGTGCAATTACTGAGAGTCATTTGATAAAGAATGAGTGGCTGAAAAGACTGCTAATGTATAGAAACAGCCCCAAACAGACCCAAGAATAAGGAGGAAGAGAGCCTCCCTGTCACACAGACAGTATTGCACAACCCCCAGAGAAGAGCTGAGAATGCCAACATCCCCCTGCCCGGCTGTCCCTGAGGAAGAACTAACATCACTGACTTCAAGACACAGGGGAATGTTGCATGGTTGAGCACGACACAGAAGGGGTTGATGCAAGGACATTTACGAATAAGAACTTTAAGCATATTGTTAATGAGGTTTTTTGAGTCCACCATAACCTGTTATTATTATTTAAATTAAAATTACACTTCTTGACAGTACAACTTCAATTAGACTGAAAATAAATTCTTGACTTCACAAATAAAGGGTGCTTCTTTGACCTACAAACTACACGTGGTTCAGTGCAACAGCATATACTTCTAACCACGATTGCTTAACTTCTGCTTTCCATATTCACGAAGACCACACAACCCCGTGCTCCCCTCTCCTGCTCTCCCTTCAAAGTGGTAGAACAATTGGCATCGTAGTATCATTATGTCCTCCTTGTGCCTCCTCCATCTGATGGCCAGAAAATACAACCTCTCCCCAAACCCATTTCCACCACCACCCGTTTTTCCTTCCTCAGCTATCATGAGCACTGATCCCACGATGCTGCCCAATAAAACTCTTCCATGGAAAGAAAGTATGCACACTGCAATAATGCAGTCCAATGTAATATAGGGGTGCAGTGTGTGTAAACAGTCTAGATTATCAGGCATTCACTGAACTGAAACTCTGTGTGCATCTGCTCTGAATAAGCATCCTCAATTCATGACATGAGTCAATGTAATTAAGAAATGAATACCAAATACTAGGAACATACTGCAAATTAATTTTCAGGAATCACCTTTATCTCAGTATTGGGATTTTTATGTTCCCTTTACAGAATTACAAGTTTAAGAGATCAAATAAACTTTATGTTAGCTTAGAAAGACTAATCCCTTCCTGTATTGTAGGAAATCAGTAACATTAGTTTACCAGTCTGCCACATACATAGTTTTTAAAATAGAAGAAATAATCACCAGCAGAAATAATCAACATTTTTGACATCTGCATTGCAAATTGAACTTAAATTAACAAACTGACCCTTCCCTGTATGAATTAATAATTTCCTTTTATTCTTAACTGTTTAATGAATAAAAATAGGCTATTTTGCATTTGTATGTATCTATTATTAAACAATACTACTAAAGTTATATTTACTTCTGCTTATTCAATCTGTTCATCTGTTCATGCACACACATTTGAAGTACCCTGGCTTTAAGTCCAAGCAAAAAAAAAGGTTTTCCTTGATCCGTGGAATACTGGCCCAAATACAATTATAGAAGAGAGGTTAAAAATGTTTCTAGTAAAAGTATTTTTTCTGATTGATTGTGGAGGAAAAGGACTGTTCTTCAAAAAACACATAATCCCAGGTAATTTACACCACTGTGTCATCAAGGACAGAATTCAGTTTTCAGCTATGGAAAGACAAGTTCATGGAATAGTTTGGGTTGGACGGGACCTTAAAGATCACCTAGTTCCAGCCGCCCCTGCCATGGACAGGGACATCTCACTACATCAGACTGGCCCTGGCTTTGAACACCTCCAGGGATGGGGCATCCACATCTTCCCTGGGCAACCTGTGCCAGTGTCTCACCACTCTCATAGTGAAGAAAACCTTCCTTAATGTCTAGTCTAAATCTGCCCCCCTCCAATTTATACTCATTGCCCCAAGTCCTATCACTACAAGCCTTTGTAAACAGTCTCTCCCCAGCTTTCCTGAAGCCCCTTTCAGGTACTGGAAGGCTGCTGTAAGATCTCTTCAGAGCTTTCTGTTCTCCAGGCTGAACAACCCCAACTCTCTCAGCGTGTCTTCATACAGGAGGTGCTCCAAGTTCATTGCACTTAGGTTTCTTTTTTCCTCAATTCTATACATAGCAGCAACACAGATTCAAAATTAGTATTTAAGGGCAACTTTTTGCACAGCACCAAGCAGCACCCTGAAAAACTGAGTCAGTTGTCGCAGAACTTTAGAAATAACGCAAATTTTCATGTGTTTTACTCCATCAGAAAATCATCCCCCTATACACTTCCAGTTCGTAGTATTCGTAATTGGAGATGTAGCCATCATTTTCACTTCTTGCAACAGAAAGCCCACTCCTTCTGAACTCACTAAACAGACAGATGCTAACCTATAAATACCCTTCAACCAAATCATATCAATGCCAAAGAGTAAACTATGTGAAGTTTCCCCCAAGATAATAAATTGTATGTCCATAAAATATTACAAGTAAAGGCTTATGGAAAAGTTGATAAATTGAATCCTGAAGCACTTTCTAAAACAGAGACCACAAACACCCCTACAGCAAGTTCCAGTAATCAGAACAATTCCCAGTAGGGAGGCAGCAGAAAGTGCTGGAGAAGGAACTCCACTGGAGCTTGCAGTAACACTGACAGTACATAAGCACCTTCTCCACCAAAAGTGGAACAGAAAAGGGGTAAGAGGAAGAAGACAGTCAATGGACTGCTACATATGTGTCAGTGTTTCAACCCTAGCTCTTCTTACTTCACATTCCCTGCTTTTTTTTCTCCCTTCAGTTATCTTCCAAAGGGCAGCCGATTAGCCAAACATGACATCTTATTTTTTATGGGTGAGTCAGGTTTCCAGCTCAGATTTTTACATCCAAGATCTCTTGGTTTTCAAACACATTGATATAATAAAACTAAATGCATTTGGACAAGGAAGATTTCACTCACTGTACAAGTGTCATTCAGAAGAAACAGCAGACATGCTATTAATTTAGAACAGTCCAGAAATTTGCGATATGAAGTTGAAGAAATTGCAGCAGTGCTTTCCCTTCCCCCAACCCTCCTAGACAATAAAGCATTTCTTTATCTTACTTTATCTGTGCAACTGGTTAAAAAGGTTGCATCAGAAGACAATCATACTACTGCATATGAAACTAATTGAAGCCCAGGCTGGTTAGATTCCTATTGAAATTGACAGGGGACAGGACAAGAGGGAATGGCCTCAAGCTCCACCAGGAGAGGTTCAGGCTCGACATAAGGAAAAAATTCTTCACTGAAAAGGTCATTAGGCAATGGAACAGTCTGCCCAGGGAGGTGGTTGACTCGCCTTCCCTGGAGGTGTTTAAGGTGCAGGTGGATGAAGTACTGAGGGGCATGGTTTAGAGACTGGTGGGAACAGTTGGACTCAATGATCCCATGGGTCTCTTCCAACCTAGTGATTCTATGATTCTATGAAATACATTTTTACCTTAAGGAGCAATGAATAATCTTTACCTTAGACATAAGGCAAATTGGTCCCTTCTTTCTTTATTTCAAGTTGACAGCCTAAATACAAATTAACACTTTTTTAATATCGCCATAGTGGATCTAGCAACCATCAATGCCACTTGCCGCAAAGCCATCTACAAGAGACAAGTCTCCCTATCAACTGTCTCCTAGGTTACTCTTACCCCTGAATTGCTAGGAGAGAGCAGTAGTGACAACCTTCTCTTGGTATCATCTTGGTATAAAACGTTGAAGAGAATAACATCAGCAACAACAGTTTTCTCCTGGCCATGCTGCTGAATCTCCCAGGACAAAGGGCGAACTCTACAATCTAGGGAATATCTGCATTCCTAATGCTCCTTTGTATTTTTATTTCTGGCAACAGACATGCATACTGTATTCACAGATTTAATGAAGGAATAGCATGAAAAACAGCAAGAGATATTGTAGTGATCTTAAAGAACTGTGAACTTCAGCAGTTTGTTCTTCTGTTTTCACTCCCAGTTCTGTCTTGTTTCTTAATCCCAGCTGTAAGAAAGTAAAAATTCTTAGTCTCAAACTCAAATTCACCCAGGCAATAATTACAAGGGATGTTACAGTGAACGACTTAATTTTAGAAAGGAGACATTTTATTTTAATTATTTTTTTAATAATGCATATTTCAAAAAACAGATTAATAATTGAAAAACCCTGTTCCCAGTGAAAATCATCTGGAGGATATTTATCCATTTAAAGCAAGCAGAAAACATAATGAGGTCTGCAGCCTATTATAGCTTGATCCTGCTCAAACTATTTCAATAGATCTCTTCCTTCAGGGCATGTAGCTCGGGACAGAATGTGCCAACTCCTGTCCTCACCTCAAGTGCTTGTAGAAGAAATGTACCAGCTAGAAATAATGCGCCAAGCACCACTCTAACAGTCCACCTCATGAAGCACACACATGCAGTCTCTGCATGCACATGTCTTCTGGAAAAGAAGATTTCTGAGAACCAAAGACACATATGAATGGGATGCTCCACAGACATTTTTCGCCCAAAAATTTCTCCCATTAGTTAGAATGACACAGAACCATCTAGCATATCTACTTTTTCTCAAAATCATAACTTACAGTAGGTAGAGGAAAGCAAAACACTCAGGAAACTCAATTTTATTGGACTTAAATATTTGTTGATTAATCGTTTGTATTTCCCACCTCCATGTGTCTCCTTATTAGCAATCTGTCTTGTTCACCAAACGGGTTACTAAACTAAATGGAAATTTCTCATAAATCCTCAGCCCGACAGTTCTACAGCACTCCTTTTTCTTTATGATTACATTTCACAAAGAAAATGCTTTTGGTTTACCATTTAATTTCTATAATAGTGGCAACAAGGAAATATTAATTGCATATTCGCATTGCATCTATGAAATTTAAACTCTTGCATTCTTCCATAGACAAGTGCTCTCTTTTCCAGGTTGAGAAAACATTTTTCAGTTGTTTTACAAACTGGTAGTACTAGAACAAATGGCTTGTAATGGTTTTAAAAGAAGAAAAGCAACAGTTCCACAGGCATTATGAAGCTTTCCTTTGGCACTGGGAAGCTTGAGTCAGCTCAAAAGAAAACCCTAATGCAGCAGTTACCAGAGGATTCATGAAATTAAGTGTTTGCTTGGAAAGGTGTAACTTTTTTGCTATCCAATCTCTCCCCCCTGCTCATTGTCTCACCTTGCCATCTGTCAAACAGACAAAAAAAAAAAAAGCTAATTTACTGAAACTTTTTGTCATACCTATGCAGTAACTGGCAGCTCAGAACAGCAAAGTCTGTCAGAACAGCAAAGTCTGATTAAGGCACAAGTCCCACAACACTATATGTTATGTACATAAAAATGCAAGGAAATAGCTCACAGTCATTATCAAGGTACCAGAAATAGCTGGAGAACAGAAGTAATGGCTGACAAAAGAACAAGAATTTTGCCAAATTTTTAGCTAGGGAAAGTAGACAGCATGGAAAAGTAAGTGAATTAGGCTCTGAATATGAATTTCTAAGATTTTTCTCTCTAGTACTGTTTAAAGGTCAGTTTCTGCAAGTCTCTCTCACACCAGCAACCCCACTGATTCTTTTTAATGTCTCAGTTAATAAAACAACTTCCTCAAATTTGGTTTAACAAAGTAGGAAACAAAGAAACACCAGGAAAAAACATCAAGAGAAAAAGATAAGGAGAGGGAAAGGCACTGTATGCAGACTACAGGCCAGTGAGGGTAACTAATAAATGTTGTTCCTTGATACTAGAAACCAAAGATGCTGATGCCACTGCTCAATAGGGGTTAGACCTATCAGGACTTATCACTGTAACAGAAAAGTTGCCATCAAGATCAAGAGAAGAGTTACAGAAAAAGACATTAATTTTCAGCTTCCCTGTTACAACAGGCTGACAGTTGTGCAGTCTTGAAGTGTTCCTTTAGCAATGTTTCTGCAGTAGCCTCTATAAGTCACTTTCATAGTTCTATTTGACATCAAGGAGGAAGCAGAAAAATAAATTGAAGCCTTGATATGACAGCAGCTTCTGTATGAGGTCAACCATGAATATTTGCATGTGCAGGGCTTTGAAGTGTCAGAAAGTTACAGAATGAGACATAACCATGTTTAGCACTGAATATTTTTTAATAATCTTTTTCCAGCTGATGGTTGTACATATCCTAAACTGCATCTGAAGGGGAAAAGAAGTGAAAGAATATGACTTAGGAAGGAAGTTCAATGTCCACCACTTTCATTTGCAAATCCTTTCAGGCTCCTTTTCCAACACAACACTAAACAAACCCAGCAACCAGTACAAGTTCGGATGGAAGCATGCAAGGGTCCTCCTCTCCATGTGACTGGTACACCAACTATGCTACAAAAATCCAACCCACAATACCAAAGGACTTCAAAACATCTCATCTTGGCTCTGCCTCACACAAACTCTTCCGTTCCCAACATCACACAATTATAATTGTAGATCCCTGTAAAACGGACACAAGTTAGCTGCAAGAGTTATGATCATCTTACAAAGTAGTAAATTACTTTTGAACACAAGCAGATTTTCTCAGTCCTCTACAAACTGACTTCTAAATGCAAAGGTATGTATTTTGAGAGTGCCCTAGTATGTACCATTTATCTTCTCTCACTGACACCTTTCCAGAAACAGCTGTTTAAAAAAAAGTGTCACAGGCTCCCAAAGTAAAAATTTTCCTCCAGTGTAATTGTGAGTTAGGATATGTTATTGAAATTTGCCACTTTTTTTGATAACCAGCACATACAGGATTATTACAGTGACTTATTAACATGTTCCATAAGTGATTGCTTCACTTTGCCTTTCCCTGCATTCTAGGGTGACACTTGTCTTATTTAATGCTATTTTAACATAATTTAATAGACAACTGACAACAAAACCATATTTCCTTCTGTTAGAAGCCATCTTCCTGTGCATAGTAATGTTGTTTTTGATGCTCATTAATAAATTGTACTGAAGCTATTTTAAGTCACAGATACATTCAAATGCCGCCTGGTGTCTAAATCGACCTGTTATCATACCAGCAACAATCAAGAGCTAGGTAGCTATTTTGCCATTTAGCATACGGACATAACATGAAATGCTTCATAGGAAGTAGTCACTAAGCACATCTTCATCTGACATTGGCGGTCTGTCATAAACATCTCATCAACTCTATCACAGAGATTATTTCATTATAGCCAGAAATATTAAAAAAAAAAAACTACTTGATCAACAGGAACAGACTTTGCATATGAAAGACGACATTGTTCAGAATACATCATTGCCTTTCTCAAAATGGTTTTAGAGTACTCCTACAAACTCCTGTTACACCATTTCAGGCTGTTGATTAAATTCTTATTTTTGCTGCTTGGGCTTTTTTTGTGCGCACTGTGTTTTGGGGTTTTCTTGTTGTTTTAAAGAAAAGCAACCATAACTAATGCATTCCAATAAAATAACTATCTGAGGTGAACCTCATATCATTACATTATGTTAGGGACCACCAAGAATGATTTAGTGAAAATCAATTGACACTATAAACAGAAATCTAGATACACTGAGGAGACCACCAATACAGAGACATGAAAGCCATCTGAAGTCTTAGCACATCTTCTGTATAATGCAGTTGCATAAAGGATGCTAAAATTAGAAATTAGTAGTGTTTGCCAGTTGATTATTCACAGCTGAACACAAACTTCCAAATTTCTGATCATACAGCTTTGGGAAACAACATGTTTCTACAAATTTCTTCCTTTAATTTTTTTTAAAAAAATTAAAAGCTAGTACAATGTACCTTATACATTGCTTTCCAATTCCCTGAAGGTGTTTTCAACTAGAAAGAAAAAAAGTTAACACAATGGAATAACTATATTTAAGTGCTTTTAAAGAAAAACTGCATTATTTCTGAATGTCTTCAATCCAGTAATAGACAATCTTTTGTCATTGACAAGATTTTTTTTTTCAAATGGATAATTAAGTGCGCAAGACCAAAACGTATTTCCTTAACTGTATCACATCTTTGGTTTTAAAGTAAACTGTTTCTTCCAGTGTTACATCAGCTTGAAATACAATTTAATGTTGCTTTTTGTCATGCTATGTAAAGATTGTGCTAAGAATAGCTTTAAGAATAGTTTAAAACATCTTATTTATTTGTCCATCCACGCCAATGAAACCAGGAAATTCTTTAAATCATGTCTTCTAAGGACAGCAATCTTGGTAAGACTTCCAAGCTCTCTAAACCATGGACTCCAAGCATTTCAATGGACAAAGACCACCAACAAGTAAAATAAACCAATCAATTAAATAGTAGGCATATATACAGATCAATGCACAAAATGTAGCATGTGGGAGACTATAACCATCTTCTGGCATAATCTGGTGACCACTAACATTTGTTTCAGCATTGTGGGAAAGATGAGAACTGTGCGTTGACCACTGACAAAGAGTATGCCAAAACACAGCCTATATTCACTGGGAAAAACTCTTATGGACTGTAGGCCTCATTTCAAGTTTTCGTTTTTATAAAAAGATGTTCCTGGTAGACGCAGTCAGGTCCATACGTCCCTTTCACTGTCCTTTGCAGCCCATGCACATTTTCCAAAGGTGGCTGGGCTGCTGGATGCTTTATCTACAAAGTAGATTTAATATACACCAAATCAGAAGTAGAAAATCACATAAAGCACTGGAAGTTCATTAGTATTTCTGGAGCTGTGCTCCAACATCTCAGGCAGTCATCACAGATTTGCTATTAACATAAATTTATTCAAATATGAAGAAGCTGTTACAGCAGTTCTCTATCCGCAGTTCTTGAAACATGTTGTGATGATTATGAATCTCACACACATTGAGAAAAAGTTACAGTGAATAAATTTGTTACAATACCCTCATACCCTACATTCATTTGCAGCATTCAAAGCACATTATGTTAAATTACATCCCCTCGATTCATTCTGTACTAGATACTTTCTATAGACTATTATATACTGCTATCAACCACATCAGACAAAAGTTTGCTAATTTAAAAAGCTCACTTTCTGGGCATTTGGACTTTAAGTTGCCTACTCAGATTGTCCAGTAAGAGACTAAATCTTGAATATTACTGAATGTGATTAAACACTTAATACTCTGTATGAAGACATTCACTCATGCTTGCTATATTGTCCAAAGGATAAAGTAGTCCAGATATAGTAGTCCAGATATTCCTTAAACAGTATGAAATAGTCTCCTTCTGACCTTATTACATCAAGTATCAAAGCTAATGAGTTAAATACCTCTACATATATGATATTGACATCTTCAAAGGACTTTTTTTTCCTTAAACAGAGAAAAATAAGCTTACAATAAGGTGCAAATTCTGTGAAAAAGATCCAACGATAAAATACTTATTGCCAGAACTACTGCAGAATGTCAACAAGCTATAGCAAGGGGGAAACTGGCCTCCACGCCCCCCTTCCTGTACAAAAAAGGGCCCTTTGATTCCAGACACTCAGATCATCAGTATTAAGCAATTATCATTTGGTTGTGAGACTGTGTCAGCATATGTTTTTAAGGTTTGCACGTTTGGCAGAATCAGAGCTGATACAACTTATATATAGGTAACAGACTATTCCTTGAGCCAAGACATGGCAGTTCTATAATTATAGTCAGGTACAGCATCCTCTCCCCTCTCCAGTACTAGTCAAAATCAAGTGTTTTCTCTCATAGACTCTTTCCAAGTCAAAGGGAGGGAGAGGAAAGCAGATGCTTTGATAATGATTTCTATTTTCTGTACCTTCTTCATCACTGCCATACTTTCAGATCACTGCATAATTCTGGTGGGCAGGGAATGAATCTCATAGAAACCTGAGATATGGTCTCCTGAAAACTGACATCTTTTTCTTGATCAGCTACAAGGAACTACGCCTATCTTCAATAAACCATGACCTTCCTCAATAAAAATTCTGCTTCCTGGGATCTTCCTTGGTTCACAAAACCATTGTATAAGTCATGTTGGAGAGGATTTTGGAAGTCATTACCCCAAACTTGCAGAAAGCAGAATCAACTCTGAATTCAAACCAGATTGCTCAGGGTTTTGCCAGAAAGAACTTGAAACCCTCAAGGACAGAGATTCCACAACCTTGCTATGCAACCTCTTCCATCACTTAATTATCCTCACAGTGAATAATTATTTCTCCGTAAGACTGAACCTTCTATCTTGATTTACATAACTTGTTTCTCATCTTCCAGCCAAGCACCTCAGTGAAGAGTGTAGCTCTGTTTTCTTAATTCCATCCTTGTCTGTAACTGGAAGGCTGCCACTAGGCTCTCCCTGCTTTGAAGCATCTTCTCACAGTTCAACAAGTGATATTCCCTCAGCTTCTCCTCAAAGGACACGCTCTTCAGCCTCCAACTGTTTTGGTGGTCCTCCAATGAATACAATCCAAGCAATCAATGTCTGTCTTGGATTGGGCTGGTGGAGAGGATGGAAGGCGGTCTCCAAACCTTGACACAATATTTCAGGTGTGTTTTGATGAGTGGCAACAAAAAAGAGGATTAAACACTTCTATCAGTGTATGGTCTAAAACAGCCCAAGATGCTGTTAGCTGTCGCTATTGTCACTGCAAGACCCCATTTTAGCCTACTGAACTTCAAACATGTTCGCTCATCTCTTGCCCAACTCTGATGGGAAGTTTGACACAGTACACTTTTTTCTTACATGTTTATAACACTGTCCTTGACTAGACTTTCCAGGTGCTACAGGAAAATTAATTGATATTGAAAAAAATTAATTAAATTTCTCCTTATCTTTACAGCTTAACAGCTTTTAAATACAGCAGGGAAACATGTAAGTCACACTCAGTTCAGCTTCCATGACCACCCCTGAAGCAGTGAAGAACAGCTCAACTTGATGATTAGGGACAAAGGGAAAAAAAATAACAGGCATAAAAAAATAAACCCTGCCTCACCACAGAGCAAGCCTCCTTTTTCCTACAGTGATGGAGGAGTAATTCCACTGTTCATGAGACTGAAGAAAATGAGATTGTAGAAATTTGATTCTGGCTCTGACAAGTATTTGATTGGGGAGATTATAGGCTCTAAAATGTTTGGAATAGAGATTTTACTTGAGCATTGCCTGTGTTTAGGGAATACATTTGCCAGACAGACAGTAAACAGTGTGGATGAAGAAAATCTCAGCTAAATAGAATAATAATTTAAACAGCAGAGATGCTTGTCTTAAATCTTGTCAAAAATGCAATTGCTCACTGTAGTCTGACACATTAGAGGCTAGGTTGTTTTGCTTGAACTGTTCTTGACAGATTTTAATGTTAATTGGTCTGGGGAAGATGCCAGGCAACCTAAAACATTTGCCGCAAAACAAATGTGAAGGAAATATAGCTCAGGGTGGGGAGTCTCAGAATTCACTTACAACTGCAGAGAACAAGCACCATTCTCTACAGGGAATGACAGAGTGAGCTGAAGGAAAAAAAATAATTTTAAGAAGAGGCACGTAACAAGCAACTCTGCCACAGGATTTACTTCCTGTACATTAAGCAGCAATAAAACATTAATTTCACTATAGTAAAAATGCTGACTATAAACTCCAGCAAGGTCTCAGCAGAAATACAAAAGCAGTTGCAGTCAGCTGGATCTTTTCTGTACACAAATTACCATTTATGGCTAGCTGAAAAAAAGTACTTAAGAAGGCAAAAGCAATGGAAACCAAGTTACGATGGAGTCCCTCAGAGCAAAGGCAACAAAGGTCATTTCATCCCAACTGTTCATTCCCTATGTCAAGTCTGCAAATACTAAACTAAAACAGCCACAGACCACGAACAGTGGAATTACTCCATCACTGCTGGAAAAAGGATTGCTCTGCGGTGAGGCAGGGTTGCCATTCAAGAGACCTATAGTAACTACAGTATTTTTAACCAGGTCAGGACCACCGACTCTGAAAGGAAGGGACCTTTTAACAACACTCACATGCAGCACAGCTTGCACTGGTTGTGAAGTCAGCAGCATTTCAGATCCCTCAGGTCATGCTCAACCAACAGCTCTGCAACTCCAGCAAAACCCCTTCTCGCAAAAGACAAGCATGTCTTAACGCTTATCACAAGGACTCAGTACCACAATGTGAAATTGAGGATGGGACTTTGAAACACCAAATATGCCAAATTCTCATTCATTTTCATTAGAGACTTTAACAGACTCACAAAACTGATGAAGAAAAGATATCCTGGAGTAAAGTAATACAGGCATGGAAGTTAGTCCAGGAGAATTGATTCCCAGGCTTGTTAGGAACACATGAGCACATAAAGTCTGCTGCCGAGTCTCAGCGGAATTTTGTGTGTAATGCAAAATTTTAGATTTGCATAGTCTTTCCACTTGTACTTCTATCTGCTCCTAACGACCAGCAAGAATGTACCCTTCTCTTCCTTCAAAATGAAGGGGTAAAATACTTCAATAGCCATAAGAGATGCCAAAAAATAAAAAGGAAAGGAGCGGAGGTGAATGAGTGTCTTCATGTTGTAATTTTGAGTAACAGCTGAAGTAAATCTGGTTCTCCAATGAGGAATCAATTAAGGGGACTCTGGCCAAAAAAAAGAAAGATCATCTCATTCATGTCACACACAAGAACATGGGGGGAAAAGCGATTTAACCCTTCAGAATGAAGCAGTGAAACACAGACACAACCAATTGCAAAATATCACCCTTCTCTTACAGCAAATAAGCTATACAGACTATCAGGTTCTCTACCATTTACAAAATAAACCAGCTATTTACCCAAACCAAAAGGCTTAAATGTTAACACAACCTACTGTTTAGCAAACAGAGGAAACAGGTGACAGAAAAGGAACAAGAATTTTGTAACAGCAGAGCATGAAAACAGGAGTGGAAGGCTTTATTTCTCTTAAATACAACTAGGTACTCACAAATAAACAAAAAAATTCTCCCATATAAGTAGAAGTTATAAAAAAAGTTATGATTCCTGCATAAATAGCTTAAAGTAATCAATTGTTAAATTAATTGTGTATACAATTTTTACATTTCTCTGAAAGCTAAAATTCATCATTAAAAAGTTTCTAATTCTGTACTCTCTAAAGTTATTCCCATCTTTAAAATCAGAGTAATTTTTAAACCAAGAGATTAAATATAAATATTAATTTTTTAAAAAAATCATTAGCCATTAAAGAGTTTTACACACAAGTTTTGACATCATGCCACCAGTATGTAAAAACTGGTTAATTAGGAAAGCATGTTCTTAAGTCTGTTACAGGACATTCTTTCATAATTTATTATTTATATAGTACCAATTAAGTATTAATACTTGCCATTACAATGAAATTGTGTCTAAGCATTATAAGAGGATCAACTTTATTTAAAAGTGTAAAATACAATTTACTTAATGAGATTGCTACTAATGAACTATTACATACTACAGTGAATTCATTAATGCTAATATTTCCCCCTCAACACAACAGCACAGAAACACACCTGACCTTCCTTCCAGAATTACATCATAAAAAAAAGGAATCTTCCCTTTTACAGGGAACTACTCCCAGTGGCCAAATCAAGAAAACACCTGCTCACACAGCCAACTTGCTTTTCCAAAAAAAACCAAAACATCCCCACTCCGCTACCACCCATTTCAGACTGGTTTGCAGGAACTGCTTCGAAAGATTAAGCAAGCTTACCTGTGTGATTCAGCTACTAAATATAGTGGGTATTCAGCACTACATTTTCTATCAAAGAGTATTTCAAAGAAAATACCTGGGCAAGGATCGCTTTTTAATGGTCAGTTTTTCTCAAAGAAATTAGAACATACCATATTAAACTCTGTGTCCCACCCACCCCCCAGATTAGCAGCACAGAACCCTCCTAGTTTTCATATACACCCACAATTGAATTAGGAACTTGATGTTTCTATCCAAGATTCAGTTCAGAGATGTTCTTCTCAGACAGCCAGTCTAGTCTGCCAAGGTTAGGCAATTTCTGCCAGCCTTGGTTTTCATTAAGGAAACCATTTGTTTCAAATACAGTTGGTCCACACCATTCTTTATGAAGGAGTTCGACTGCCACATGGGGACAGGCATGCCCAACACGACAGCGTATAATTCATCCTTCTTGCAGAGTCTATATTTGAAGCAGCAGAGCAATGCACCAGTATGTCGACTGCAATTAATAACATGCATACCTCATCTTTTTACTCCATCCTGAATTCTGGCACTTGCCAAAAAGAGTAACGCCTTTTTTTTAGCAGCCTCAATGAAGCAACAACAGACTGCATTGATGAAGCTCAAGGAGACATTTGGCTTGTAAGACAGAACAGTTCCTAGAATGACCATTGTATAGGGCAAAATGATATTTCATCTAGCACTGGTTTTAGTCATGAGGTTTTTGATTTTGCTGTTTCAGGGTGCTGATGGTTCTGCTGTTTATTTTGGAAGTTCTTTGGGGTTGGCAGTGGTTGGTTTTGGCTTTTAAACTGCTAAGTTGTTTCAAGTAGGGACCTATCAGAACCGTAGCAACCAGTTCTCCATATCCACTAGTGCTAAATGGCCAATGGATTTAAATCCTGTTATTCAGGATATGACGAAGTCTGCATAAGACTCTTGTGCCTTGACATCCCAGATTCCCCATCTTGGATAGAGGGTCCATAATTCATCAGTGAGGAACTGAAGAGCAGAGCAAGGTTCAAACAATTGCCTCACAAAAAAAATATTACTGTAAAAAGACTACTGTATAAGACTGAATTTTAATAATGTTCTAAAGCTTCTTCAGCACTAGGCAAGTACATTATTTAATTAATCATGTTGATTTACCATATGTTCAGCATCTCAGTAATTGGGACGCTGTGCCCAGTTAAGAACCAGTTCAAAGTCCCACTGAAGCCGGCTCAAGACTCTAATTAGTCTGCATGAAATAAGTCAGCAATGCTGAATAGATGTGAAAGGGGAGGGAGATTAGATCAGGTTTGCTGATGACAAATGGCAGTCAGACACACAGGGGTTGGAGGGATGGGGTGCTGATACAGGCCCTCCACCTGTTGCCCAGGGGTATGCTGGGGACACAGCTGAAGTCCTGTGGAGACAAGCGGGAGGCTCCTGAGGATGTAGGTGCCAGAAAGGGAACTTCTGCAAAACCCTTTAAAGGAAATAAAGAGTCTTCCATTAAGAAGGCGATGTGACCAACAGCGGAGCTGAAGTGCCTCTATACAAACACACAAGGCCTGGGCAACAAACAGGAGGAGCTGGAAGCTACTGTGCAACTAGAAAGCTATGATTTGCTTGTCATCACTGAAACTTGGTGGGACGAATCCTATGCTGGAGTGTGGCTATCAATGGCTACAGGCTGTTCAGAAAGCACAGAGCAGGAAAGAGGCATGGAGGCACTGCCTTTCATATCAGGAAAGGGACAGAATGTGAAAGTGGATAAGAAATTGGTTGGATGGTCATATTCAGAGAGTAGTGGTCCACCGCTCCATGTCCACATGGAGACCCATGACAAGTGATGTCCCCTTGGGGGTTCATACTGGGACCAGTGCTGTTTAATATCTCTGTCAATGATATAGACAGCGAGATCAAGTGCACTTTCAGCAAGTTTACAGATGACACCAAACTGAGTGGTGCAGTTGCCACGCTGGGAGGACAGGATGTCATCCAGAGGGACCTGGACAAGCTGGAAAAGTGAGCCTGTGTGAACCTCATGAGGTTCAACAAGGCCAAGTGCGAGGTCCTACACCTGAGTTGGGGCAATCCACAGTTTCAGTACAGGATGGGGTATGATGTGATTGAGAGCTGCCCTGCAGAGAAAGACTTGGGGCTGCTGATTGATGAGAAGTTTAACATCAGCCCACAGCCCAGAAGGCCAACTGTATCCTGGGCTGCATCAAAAGAAGCACGGCCAGCAGGTTGAAGGAGGCGATTCTTGACTCTTCCTCTCTTGTGAGACCTCATCTGGAGTACTATCTCCAGTTCTGGAATCCTAGTACAGGTTACCCAGGAAAGTTGTGGTTGCTCCATCCCTGGAGGTGTCCAAGGCCAGGTTGGATGGGGCCTTGAGCAGCCCGGTCTAGTGGGAGGTGTCCCTGCCCATGACAGAGCGGTAGGGACCAGATGATCTTTAAGGTCCCTTCCAACCTATACTATTCTACAATTTTATGAAAAGCTATACTGCTTCAAGGAATATGTATCATTCATAGAGATAGTCATGTCTTTCCATTCAAAGCTATAACACAATTTTTAAGTATAAGAATTTTGTAGAATTAAGACCTCAAGGAATTATATTTTCATTTATTATTTCAAATTAGCCAAAGGGAGGAACTAGAGTAAGATGATTCTTAGCATTTGTCATTTATCTTGGACAGTAAAAAGAAAATATAATTGCTTTTTTTAAAGCAAAAAATCCAACTGTTTTTCAAGCAATCTTCAAATATTTAGTTTTAAAATGAAGTTACCTAACATTTTCCAGATTTTCAGTGTCAGAAAAAAAGATTATGTACAATAAGGTTTGCAAGATTATTAAAGCCACTGATATTCATAGTACCAAAAAGTCCAAATAGAGCCCTACATTTTGCAACACAACATGAAAGAACAAACAGAAGAAATCTGGTACCACACAGTAACAGAGACACTACAGCTTTTGCCCCATACAAACACATCAGATATTCAGCTTCATAATACCAGACAATAGTTTTCCCAAGGAAAATAAAGTACATGTAAAGTACCCACTTGGACTTTTTTATTTTCTACCTCAACTGTAAAGTTTCTTGACTGCTGAGAGTTAAAAATCTTTTCATTTTGCTTTCAAAGTGAAAGTTCAACTTTTTTTTAGACCTGTGAGAAAGCAAGCCTTTGTCACAGCCAAAATGGGGAGAAAACATAATGTTTCATCAGTAATCTTGGGTTATAAAGCATAAATCAATGTTGTTTCAATACCATATCCACATTAAATGTTTTTTTTCTACTGACAATCATATTTTGTAATTATTTGATGGCTATATTTTATAGCTTATACTTATTTCAAGACTAGCTTGTGAATTTCTTTCTGCTATGTGTGCATTTCAGGTGAAAAACTGTGCTCACGAAGCAACATAGGACCCCTTAGTCTTTGTATTACTATCATAGTTACTAGTTTGGATCTTCATTACCAGATTAATTTATTAAATCTACTACAGAAAGATGAAGTTTTTCAGAGACAACAACACGAAAAAGCTTAGCGTCTTTACCCTTCAACAGACCCTCCAAAGAAAAACAGAAACAGGATACACAAACACCAAAATCTTTTATCTTAAACTCTTACAGAAATGGGTTTTTGCAGTAATTATATTAAAAGAACATTCCAGTCCTTCGAGGCACAAAATACTGATTTGAGCTAAAGAAAGCGCACTTTTCAGCAAGAGGTACTGAAGATGCAGAAACTGACAAAAAAAAAAAGTCAACATTTTCATCATGCCAAAAAGAGTTAGGAGGGACACTGGTCTTACTTGACTAGTAGTGACATGTCTGTCATTAGTGTGGTCATCTAAAAATGTACTTAGTCAATAGGATTAAGCTTTTCTGGTACATTTTGAAAGAAATATATTTCAGCCTTTACAACTACAAAGAAACGGATTGGTAATTCTGTGACATCCGTGAATGTCACTAGCAGATTGGGCAGTCTCCTAGAAAAGCTTTTGGTGAATCAAAGCAAGTAGGGAAAAAAAACAAAACCAAAACAAAACCAGCAGTAAATGCAACTGATACAGAGAGTGTATGTTCTGTTTCCAGGGTATGGTTTTGAATATGATCTCCTACAGGTTTGCCAGAGCTCCGTAACCATTCAATTATTCATTTATTTAAAGTTAATTTAACTGCAGCGTGAGTTCTCTTAGTATAGGAACAACTGGCAGGAAACCAGCTGAACAGTAAACTTTTCAAATGAAAAATGATAGATCAACTTAACATTAGTTTTGCTCTGTCTCTCCCTATCCTCTTTCAGGATCTAACCAACATAACACAATTTCCCTCAGAATCCCCATAGAATATTTGTTTTACTTATCCTGATAGAGTAACTTCTTAAATGTTGTAGGAAGTAACATTTTAAAAGAATTTAAAGAATATGTGATGCTAATGTCCAGCAAGAAAATTTGAATACTTGAAAGAAAAATAATGAAAGTAAGAAAAAGCTCAGGTTTCATAAGGTTGCCACTGTGTTTATTAGTCATTTACTTTGTAATCTTTACATATTCATAATAAATTTATTATTGTATGGATTATCCATAGCATCTTTCAGACAACTGAATTTGTTCAGTATCATTAGGATGTACTTCCAAAAGAATCACTTAACAAGATCTCTTTCCTACTTAAGAAAATGCCAAGCCTATGCCCCTTGCAGCTAAAAGAACCAGTGACTCAGACTAATAAATGATCCATTTACTGCTGGTGAAAATACCTTTAACGCTTTTAGGAAATTACCTGGAATCAAATTTTCAAGTTAATTTCCTTACATTGGATCAACATCAATTCATGTGAACAACAGAAAATTCTTCCTCTGCCTATTTGCTTGAGTAAATTCTGCTCATCCAGGCTGATCTATGATGTCAAACAACATTTTGCCTAGGCACAGCAAGGCTTACACAGGCATCCCAGTGGATCAACTTTTCTAATACAATCGCTGTGTTACAGTGCCCAGTCTCTCAGATTTTTTCAACTATGCCAACATACACATGCACAGTAAACACTTCAGCAGTTTGGGGAAACAGCACGTATACCAGACCTTTCACCTCTAAGCTCCATCATAGAAAGGACAGTATAATTTGTCATTCTAGTGCTGTAGTCTTTACAACTGCTTAGGGAAACAAATTCAGGTGGAACCGTGGCGTTGTCACAACCCCTGCACAGACCTATGAATCTCTTGCTACCACGTATCCAAGGTATAAACAATCAATTACATCGTGTTTTGGCAGAACAAAGCATATTCATGCCTGCTGGAGCATGCAGATGAAAGAACCTGAGAGTCCAAGTTAAAGAATAACTAAAAGAAACCCCAAAAACCCAGAGCCCAACAGGAAGTAGTGACAGAGGCAAGGATTCTCCACTCATGAAAAGTAGCTTGCTTTACAGAGAGTACCATCAAAGGGGTATTAATTCACCAACCCATGACAGGAGACAGAAAAAAACAGAGCAAAAGATGAACAGTTGCACACTCAGCAGACCATAGATGACTCTGAAATACACAAGATTGTTTACCATTAATCTCCAGCCTTAATTTTTAAAGAAGCATCTAGCTATACAAACAAAGAGAATACATTTCTGTAACCTCACAAAAGCAATCCAAAGCTTTTTTCAAAACATACAAGGAAGAAAGAGCAAAATCTTCTTCCTTCTTTATTTAAAACAAAACCATGAATAAATTATGTTATTGTTCTAACCTAATAATTACTGCATAAGGGTCTCCTGCAGAAAGACCCACACCAATAAGACTCCTGACCCCCTCACCCACCACCCAAGCCCACTGGGCAGCACCATCCGTAAAAGCAGCACTCCAGGACCAAAGCAGCAAAGAAGCACAAAAACATTTTGGTGACCAAGTTTCTCCATTGGTGCTTTTTGTTTTGCCCCTCTTCTGAAGTGTTCTTCCAATACTTAACTGCTCCCAGATGGGATATTCGTGAAGAATGTAAGCAACACCCCACAGAGACCCCATAAGACTCCCATAACTAAAGCTTATGTCAAGAGAAATGCACGCAGCGGTTCACTGGTGAGCAGATGCTCATTGCTGTCTGTATGTAGGAAATGCTGCTGCATTATCACAGTCTATAAGGAGAAAAAGGTGATTTTGTTTTAAAACAACAGTGCTGTCTTCACTCACTCCATGCTCACTTTTACAGCCAAATATTCATCAACACCAAAACTCTAAGGTCCAGCCTGTCCAGCAGTCAGGCTGTAAGGTTAGTGTACCACTGGCATCCATCCAGGGTCCCCCATGATGACTTGGGAGCCAAGGGGCTCCCAGAATTACTCCTCCTCCTGTTGGGATGGTAGCTACAAGGCAGCTCTGAGGGGGCTTTTTGAAGCCCTCAGCAGCTGCCAGTGATCAGTCCTTCCATCCTGAGAGTCATCAGCTTTTCATGACCCTCCTTTGCCTCTCAACCCAGGTCTCAGGAATACCTGTATTTGGACCCATCATTCTTACAGCCCCTTTCCTGTAATTTAATGTCCTGGTACTCCCACGCCATATAATCCTAACTAGATCACATTTAAAACTGCTACTGCAATCTTCCACATATGCAACAGGAGGGACTGGATCCTACTGAATTATTTCTGCTATTTCTCAACCCATGACTGGTACAGGAGGCTATTGGTAGCATATCTTCTGAGCAATAAATTTGTTCTGCTTCTGCATGCAAGAAACAGGAAGAAAATTCTGTAGAAGGCTAACTCCTTTGTGCCTAGCAGACAAGCTAAAGTATAAGGACATAGTTTCTGCTTTAATCCTGTCTAAGGACACATTGTCTTGTAACCACAGTTTTTAAGGCCTGTTAATCTTTTTGCCCTCCAAATCTATTCTTTTTCACACAAGTTTATCACCATTTACTTAATGTCTCATATAAATAACTTAATCAGCTTTTTTTTTATAAGAAGAGATACACTTAAGAACATTTTAGTGTCCATTATTTTGTTCCAGAAAGATATCAGCCAGGCACAAGAGAGCAGAGACTTCCACAATCCCACACAGACAAAGCTGACTCCTACTGCATTCAATGCTTGCAGCCTATTTTGCTGCTTTTGCTTCTCATCTCACATTAGGGGAGTAGAGGGCCAAATGCAGGACACTGCATTATGCTGGAGGAAGCAGCAGCTTAATAGTAAGTTTTATCACCATCTGCGAATTTACAATTCCTAACTATATAGGTATTTCAGTTTGCTTGATTCTTTTCCAAGCATTCCTTCACATAAGCCAGAATCTGCCTTCCAGCTGAACTGGTTTCTTGTGTAGCTAGCTGATGCATTTATTCATCAGCTTCAGTGAAGCCCTAGGCACAGTGACAGCATGAATAATACACTAAGTAAAGCCCAACATGCTAAAGAAATACCGTAGTTTATTAAGGTAAATAAATAAGTTGGGGGGAGCAGGGAAAGTTCCTGTTTCTTTAACAAAAAATGTAGAATCTTGATAGACAGGATAAGCAAGCTTCTTATTTTTCCCAAGATGTGTGTATATTTGGCCATAAATAAGCTAATGCATGCACGGCATGTTCTATTCAAACACTCCCATAAAACTGCATACATCTCTATTAGTTTTAGAGAAATAAGCTACCAGATCTAAATTTTATTCATTCTTTGTGATCTCCAACAGATCTCTTATAAGTCATAAAGGGGAGAGGTCACTCAAATCCGGTCAAAACATAATTGGTGACAGTAACTTGAATTCATTAGCACTATAAACTTTTAATTTAACACTACAATAAAATGTAAGCAATAAGAAGTATACTTACCAAGTTCAAACATCCCTAATTTTTTCAGCCAAATGCCTTTTATCTGTAGCATAGCTTATCTGTCACACTAGAGAAAAAGAAACCTGACCTATAAGACCTTTTCTACCCCTTACTCTGCCTCGTAAAGAACAGTTTATCTAATATTTTTTCAGCAAAGTTCAGTCTGTATGGTCATTCCAGTAGTACTCACTGAGTGAGTTCTAGGGTAGGGGTTTTCTTGGCAGTGGTAGGAGCCCTTTCTACCATTTAACACTCACTTAAATGAAAAAAACCAAAAAAAACACCAAACCAAAAAACAAACCACTGTCAGCCTGTTTCATCTTCTCACTTATATCTCAACAATAAAAATCAAAATAGACACAATCCCTCACTATAAACTAAAACCATAAATAAAAGGTTCAGGACAGTAATCAACAACACAGGGTTTTTTGTTTCTCTTTTTTTAACTAATAAAGAAAAAGGAGAAAATATTTTGTTCAGAGATCATGTTACATACTAATTAATTTGCACGATTTCATATTTATGACTTATGTTCATTGTTAAGATCACCCTTAAAATATGTAATTATGCTGTGATATGCCTTTAAGAAGTGCACAGCTAAAAATTTAAGTCTTGATGACTCCCATACTTCAGTGTCCCACAGGTTTATTCACCATGAGATCCAACTAGGCACAGAAAACACAGGCAAATAAGCAGAATGTTTACTGATGTTTACAATGGAAACAGCATACAATCAATGCACATAATAGCTGATGAAGCTGGTCATTGAATCTGCCATTTTAAAAGATATGTTAGTATTTTAGTGCTAGTTTTTAAATAACTGAACATTATACCGCCATCTCAATATGTAGACTGCTTTCCCCCCACAATATATAATGCATTTTTCTGATTTTTTAAAATCATTAACAGAGTAAGTAAGCAACACCCACAATTAAACTGAAGCACCTGAGATCATTAGGCAGTATACACAGTCACTCCTTGATTAGCTCTCTATTTCACTTAACAATGAAAGATTATTTTCAGATGGTAAGAATCTGCAGCAGCCACTCTTTACTTACTATGAATTGATACCATAAAAAGAAATGTACAGTTGCAAACAGGAAAAAAAAGAGAGAAAGACAGACAAAGCATTAAAGAAACTGGAAAGAATGCAGCAGAGAACAAAACAAATAACAACCCGAACAAATATCCCACACAATTAAGACACTCAATAGGAACAAAATTAAATATATCATTTTACAGTAGGTTAAAAAGTTTGTTCCTTACATAGCCACCTAATATCTTGTTTGAGCTAATTCAGCACTTCTAGTAAACGTTTAGTAATGATTTGCCAGTTATTACTACCCTACAGTGAATATACAAACAATCCAGTTTTACATCAAATATCTACATCCTTCAACATGACAGAAAAAATTACTAACATGAGGACACCTTTCATGTTTGCAGTGAAGTCCACGTCACCCAAAAGGCCCAGCAGAGAGCTTCACATCAACCGCTGTAAAGCCATCAAAATATTAGTAATTTAGAATTCATATGATCCATAGACATTCTGCTAAACATATGAAAAGGGTGAATTTCACAGTTAAAGCAGAAAACCAAGCTTCACATCAGCAAAAGCCCAGCAAAACACACAAGCACAGAGCTGGCCTTTGCTTGTTGACTTCAGCTAAGGTGCCCAACTGCACTGATGGCCCCATAACAGGTTTACTGCTTTGATGAATATTCACCCTTACAGCCATTTGCTTCACTTTTCTCAAAGAGCTTCCAGAGTACCATAAGAAGTTGTTCTCAGCACATTTCCTCTGCTTGGCCAAAAATTATTTGCTAGAACACTAAACTAGGATTTAATTTTTAGAGCAGGGTGAATTTCAGAAACTCCACATTTCAAAAGTTTGCTCTTAAATCAAATTCCCATTCCTTGTCAGCATTTGTGATTCTTAAGCTTTCTAAAATACAGGTTACTATCTGGTAAAGATTAGTTCAAATCATGAAAGTGAAGGTTGAAAATGAGTGACTTTATTTAAACATGTACTTGAGAATTTATATTGGCATTGAGTATAAAGTTTACTCTGTGCATACCAAAATAGCTTGGCTCTGCCACCTAGACACCTGAGAAATCACACTCTTCTAAATAATAGTGAGCAGATGGAGTAATTTCTATTTTCTGAAAATTAGCGGCAGTAGCTTATTAAAGCTCTGTAGCAACATGCAACTTCATATTCTTCCTCAAGCTTCAAGATAAATATGACATTAAATGAAAGGACACATTTTAATTTAACATTTAGGAACTAATCTTGACTAATTTTAGCTGACTTCTGAACAGTGTCTGAACTGGATGCAAATGACAAATAGTTGGCGTTTATCTGCAAGTGTTGTTCCTGCATCACTAATACACTCATCTGACACTGAAAAAATACACTACTTCTCTTCATAAAGTGGAAGCAGCTGCAATGACAACTGATTTTTGGCAGCTTCAGTCTGTATCTACTTCTAGGTACCAGAAGCAGCTTCAATCACATATGAAAACTAATTAACAAACCAAATAAACTACACCATAGCAAATACAAATGCCAGATATTTGCTCTGACTGATGAAGCTAACTTTTGCATTGCATTTTCACAGCAGTTTTGAAAGCATTTTATGGAGGGTGGTTATCTGTCCATACATCTCAGATCTGCACATGGATCTTACATCCTGGCTACCACAGTGCGATATTCACATCATTGCAAAGGCAGGTAATGTGGGCTCTGGACATCAGAATATAGCATTAAAACAGGAGAATCACAGCTCAGCAGATCTCACCATATTGAAAGTAAGATTCCACCTTTATGCAGTGCTTCAGAATAGGAGTTATGCCATTTTGTTCCATAACTTCATACCAAGCAGGCAAACTTTATGCTTTCACAACAGGAGAGCTCACTGAGATCAAGTCCCCAGAACAGAGGCAGAAAGAGTGAAGTGTTGTAATGGCAGCACAACCACTACAACACAGGCCACAGTGGGAAACAATCCTTTTCATGTGACTTTCATGTGACTGCCTCTTCTAGAGTACTAAATACATTCTTTTTTATTCCTTATAAAACGCTAAATATCTTCTTCAGAGGGTCTGAAACAGGCTACATCTTGAAATACATTGTTAGTTCCTTACTTAGACTCCTAATATCTTGTTTGAGCTAATCCAGCACTACTAGTAAACACTTAGTGATGACCTACCAGTTACTACTACCCTATATCGAAGATGCCTACGACAATCAGCTATTTCTTCCAGGCTTGTAAAATGGAAAAACTTTCCCATAATCAGATGGGGACTATGCATTTGCTGCTGCAGCAGATGAGCCCAGCAGTAAGGGGTCTCCCTGCCAGGATACACTAGAACAAAAAGTTGCCCACAGCCCTCTTTTATTCCTGTCTTACACCCATCACTTAGCTTCTTTCACAGAATCGCCGTGTTGGAAGAGACCCATCGGATCATCGAGTCCAACCATTCCCATTAAACACTAAACCATGTCCCTCAGGACCTCGTCTACTTGTGCCTTAAACACCTCCGGGGAANAGCCCCTTCACCAGCCTTGTTGCTCTTCTCTGGACACGCTCCAGAGCCTCAACATCCTTTAAACCAAGGAAATGTCTTTCTTCCTAGTAAAACTTGATGTTTTCTTAATGTAAAAGTCATCCAGACTTCTCTGGGAGCTGCCTAAGAGGGGAAGGTCTAGAGGGATTTACGTCAAAAGCTCTGATCACCTCAGAGCTACACGGTCACATTCCTTCAACACCATGTTATCTTCACTATTTTCACCAAATATTCACAAACAGGGAGGCAAACACATCTGGGTTCACTATAGGTAGCAGTGTCTCACAGCAGGTTGGATTTACTTTGGGTGTACCAGAATTGCAGAGGCAATTTCTACCATCACCAAGATGCAAGAAAAAACCACGAGGTCAGGACATGGATGCAACATTTCTTCAAACATTAGAAAGAGTGTGCAAAGCTGGAAAAAGGAAGATATTTTCTAAACCAGCAGCACCACTTCTCTGATCCCATACAGGAGACCACAGAGCTGTAGTGCTGCCCAGGGTGGAGAAGCAACAGTCAGACCTTCTACAAGGACAAAAAAAGGCTGCACCCTTTCTCAGTAATGGATTTGAAGGAGAGCAATTAGTTTTCCTGTGGATGAACAAAAATATGTATACCCTCACACTACTTAAAATAACAGCATCCACAGGACTGTTTAAGTTAAGCAAATGTGGCTTATACTGAGGAGTAGCACTTTTATTTTTTTTTTAAACTCAAGCCCTACTCAGTTTGGGATTATCATTAGCAGCAACAGATTCATAAGCAGTCATTCTCCTGGAAGGAATCAGACAAAACACTTATGCTAATCAGACTACATAGCACAAAGAGGTACCTAAATTTACACATTATTTCGCTAATTATCAAGGGATAGAGCCTCCCAAATCAAGCCAAGCAGCCTGACAGTTTTCCTGTGCCAAATTATTCCTAAAAAATAATAATAAATCCTGCTACATCATGTAATAGTAAACCTAAGCTTCCTAATGCAAAGTGCTGTAATGCTGTCCCAAGCCAGCAGATGGAAAGCTGAATTAATCTCCACCGTTACACACGGGCTTGTTAAACCACAGCAGAGTGAAAACAAAAGATCGTGTTATTATCGCTCAGTGCTACCACTGAGAGCCCCGTGGGGAGCCACGACACCTCACATGAACCACGCTTACTTCACAGCGCTGCTCTTGGCAAGACCCTGTGAAGAGCATCTGAAACAAGCAGTGCAGTTATTCATGAGCTAAATGGATGCCAGAAACACCACACAGAGGATAAAGGGATAGCAAAAGAAATTTGCACCTCTCTTTTCCTCTGACAGGACTAGTAGATAGGAGAGACAGATCTGTTACTCTCCATCCTGATGTCTGCATCAGCACAGAGGGTATTGTCAAATAAGGAAAAGGATTCTGCTCTCACTCTCACTGTAAAATTAAAGCTGAAAACACCAAAGAGCACTCTCACTGCAAGAAGAGAGAGAATGGAGCGAAGGACTTCTGCACTTCCACAAATCAATATGCATATCCTCTAAACATCAAAAAACAGAAGCAGCATGAAATGAAGCATTTTACACGAAATACCCTTACAGCATAGATAAAGTGAAAAGACTTTCTGTAACAATGACCTAGACAGATATTAAACTACCAGGTGTTTATCATACATCTGGGAGACAGACAAAGCAGCATTAATCTCAAAGAAAAATAATGCAGTGTGATAATGTGACATCTGGCCACACACAGTAAAAACACGGTAAAACATTTATTCTTCCCTATTTGCTAAGTAAGCAATGAATCTTTTAATTACACACATCAAAACAAGGTTCAAAAGATGACAACGAAAATATTTGAAACATCTGGGAGAGACTATTTTATGATTAGTGAGAAAGCATGTTGGTGTTCGTGGACCTGATTCTGTCCATGTTTATCAAGTTTCCCCCTTGAAGTCAACACCTATCCATGCACAGGAGACAGAGTACATTTGTATAAGCAGGATTCTAAAAGTGAAAATAAAGTGCTACCAATGTCATTTCAAATCATGCTTGACTCTGTCTTTGTTCTTTTGTTCTCCTCTTAAGCATTTCTGTGGCCTTTTTGTGAATTATTTGCCTAAACCTGAATCTATTCAAAGAAGAGATGGTCTTAAGATGTCTTTAAAATAAATTAATCATAAGATGCAATGAGTCTTTGCAACTGCACACAGCAAGTGCCTACGATGAATTAAGTGTCTTTGGGCACCCAGTATATAAGAATTAATTATTCTGAAGACAGAAGCATATTTTTTTTTAGACTAAGCTAAAAAAAAACCCTAACCAAAACTAAACAAGTTCACCACACTAATAAAGCTAAAAGGCCTTTCTGAACTAGTCTGAACTCCACTAATAGCCAAATATGTCATATTAATGGGTATTCATTGGGTTACTTAAACAGCATTTAACAGAATTCAAATTACTTTCCATAGTGTCTAGTGAGCTTCTCACTGAACTTTCAACTATACAAAATGACAACATGCTTCTTACTGTTTTTTATGAAGCTGATATATTTCACCAGTTAAAAAAAAAACCAACAAAAAAAACGAAAAACCAAAACCAATACCAAGACCTTACAGACTCACCAGAGTATTTTTGGGAAGATGCATATTTTATTTGCATGAAATTGTTAGACACACAATTTCACTTCGAGATAAAGCTAGTCGTGTAACAGTGGCAGTTAATCGCTAGGTCCACTACCTCCTCTGTTAAAGCTAGAATGAGTTTTAATACATTTACCATAAACAAGGACGAAGAAAGCAAACTGTAAGCAAATTGGTCTGAATCTTGACCCGATTACCTCAGCTTGGGGATGTTTCAAGTCCTGTTACATAATGCTCTTTTATTTCACCTGACATTGCAATTGCTCTTTCAAGCATGATGTTTATAAATCGAGAAAGCATCTTCAGCTCCCATTTCTGAAAGCCTTATCTTCAACACAGCGATTTACCCCCTAGAGTTCTAGACCTAGACTGTAGTGCAAAGCTGGCTCTTGCATCTTGCAGACGACACAACTCATCCAGACCAGATGGCTCAAACTGCAGCATAAAAATCAAGTCTCTCTTGACAAAGTCCAAACTGACTCAAGGAAAGCTACACATCATCTAAATGACTTAATGATTTATCCACTGCTTAAGAGCTTAATAAAGCTCTGAAGCTTTAGCCAACGCCCTCAGAAAATGGTGTAGGAGGCAACCAAGAGAATAAAGGCTCAACTTCTTGACTAGCAGCTAGGTATTCAAGGTCCACAAACACAGGTCCACTTCAGAAAAACAGTGGAAATTACTTTAAGAATTAACTTCTGCCTGGAGCAGGCAGGAGACTACAGTGATACTTTCTTCCAAATTGTATTAAATAAATATTTGAGTGCATATACTACTACCAAAAATAAAAACCAACAGATAAAGTATATTTTAGGAAAGCCTGACAATCCAAATAGAGTGACTACGGGACCATGTTAACATTCCCTGAAAAAAAAGGATCCTACAAAATAAAAGCACTTGAGTAACCAAAACAACTGAAGGCAATGTCATATCTCTCCATGAAAATATGAAGCACTCATGCACCAAAACATACCCTGCAATACGGAAGAAGTCCAGGGTGAAAACAAACTCAGAACTCTACCCTTGCGATAAATAGCCCAGTCTACTTTTTAAAAACCTCAGAAGCAGTGCTACCTCTAAGCCAGGTTTCTAATTAGCCATACAATTGAAATATGCAGCTGTTAAAACACTGAGTATAGAAATAAGCAAAAGAATCTTTTTCTACTTGCATGTGCGTTTCTCTCTATGCTCTATTTCTGAACTCTTAGTTCACTAAAGAGCTGTTAATACAATAGTTGAAGGAAAGATACTGAAGCCCCATTATTATCTGATCCATTTCAATTTACAAGTGTAAATGATTAAACCCCCCCCAAAATGTGACAGATCCGGTCATTACGCTCTTACAAGAATTACCTTGTTCTAAAACTACATATCATCACATAACAAATGATTTCTGCATCATTTGAAGAAGCGCTTAGGTTACATTGGTCATTACTCTTTAGAGAAAACATAATCACCAATTGACATTATAATTTGGAGGAAAACAGGATTTAAAAGATTAATGCATGCTGTCTGGAATAAGATGGACAGAGGCACCCAAAGGGCCCAAGGCTTTCATTTATTTAGGAAGTAATAAAATGCAACATTACAAGCTACAAAATTACATCGACAAGCTCCCCATTATTCTTTACACTTACTATAATTTCCCAAGAAACATTTCTAACCACTGAAATTTTACTAAATTCCCACAAATGTTTCCTTTGGTAAGGTATTTACTGAAGTAAATTACACTAAGTTACCTTGCCAAAAGAAACATTTGTGGGGAATTTAGTAAAATTAAAATGCCTCCATCTTAAGCATAGTAAGACACTGTAAGTGTTCTCTACATCTTTTATTATACTATAAACATCTTAGTGTCATACTACTAATTAAATAATATACTATAAAACTAAATACTAAAGCAAATACATAAAATCAGTAGAAACTGAGTTCACTGTTACTGTCATAATTCAAGTTCTTCAATTTCAGTTCCAACATCAAAACTCTTAAAAAAAATAGCCCAAACAAACAAGCGAACAACAAAAGCCTTACAAGTATTTCCCATGCATGCACCAATTAAAGAGTTTATAATTGCAAGACCTTCTCCACTATGCTGGAGATTGAGACTGTTATTCTTCATACACAGGCAAATGATGTCATGATGCAGTTATCTGAAGGTAAGACCAGGTGTTTAAGTACAGCCCTCCCTGCCGTAAAAAAAAAAAAGTAACAAGACTCGCTCTTGACAAGCAA
>WAAB01008624.1:285168-299131 GCA_013389865.1 Piaya cayana
AAAAAGAAAAGAAAGAGAAAAAAAAAAAAAAAAAAATTAAAAGTCCAACCATCATAAAAACAAAAAAAAAAAAAAAAAAATCACTACCATGAATAAAGGAGATAATGTACACTGCTGTATACAGACAGCAGTAAACAAACCCATATTTCTCTTCAGATTATATCTGTAGGAAATACTTTTGTTAATCATATTGTATTTACCCTTTTGTGGTGTAAGTGGTTTGTTAACCACACAAGTCTGGTTGATTATAATCTGAAAACCTAAAGGAACAATGGATAAGAAAAAAAAAGACAAGTTTTAAGCAGCTCCTAGAATGGAAACATAAGGAGTAAATTCCTTATGTACACACATTTAGGATAGTGATATTTGGAATAACTAGCAAGCAGATGTTCTAAAACTCACTGTACATTTCAACAGACCATACTGTCAGGACCAACTACATGTATATAAGCGGATTGAGCTGTGAAAATTAATTTCTTCAATAAATTAAAATGATTTTGTTCATCAAATACTTTTAAATTACTATTTTAACTGAAATAGCAGCAGCTACAAAAGCTACAACTACTGTTTCACAGAATTTGTTAAGCTTAACAAATTTAATTTTCAAATTAATATTGCATTAAATGTAGTTTTGATTGTGTATTATTTACTACCTATAAATTATTCCAGAACAAGAAATACAATCCATAACACAGCCAAAAAACATCATTATACAGTCTTGCCAACAAAGTCATTAGCTCCATCTGTTGAGATATTTTACTTGATTTTAAACACATGAAGTGATACAGGTGACTTCTACCTAATACACAAAGTGCAAAGAAAAGTATATGGATACTTCCTGATCCACCGAGTCAAAGCTTAGGTGCTCAACAACCTTGGCCCTCCCCTTTTCCTTGTTGTTTCTTTTGTGGTTTGTTTGCTTGATTTTTTGTTTCTCCTCACAAAATGAATGCCAAGAAAAACGAAGTCAGAAAAGACCACTTTTGAGAAACCATCTTACAAGCTCTGAGATATTTTTAAGGCAAACACACATTAGAATAGTATTTCATGTTTTGTGAAAGTGACAGAAAATTGCTGAGAGATTGTCCAAATGTTCTAGGGCTTACCCATGCTAGTTATTTTGCTGAAAGAATCTTTAATTACTTCAATATCAGCTTGACCCCTATTTGAAGAAGGCAACCTATGGATATAGGAAATTCAAAGATTTGTCCCTCATCCTCCTGCTCTGAGAGTGTGTGTTTCTTTAATCTTGAAACAAAAAAAGGAAAGGATGGGAAAGAAATCATTACTGGTACCACAACGAGGCTTGGACAAAAGCTTTCTGTCCAGTTCTGTCTTAGTACATGATAAAACAACAGCAACAGACTCTGGCTCACAAATGAGTTTAATACAATTCCCTACAAATTCTGTTTTAATACAGTAGTATTAATGTTATAGTAAGGAATCAGCAGCAAAGTATTTGTTGATACTTTGTACATCTTCATTGTTCTTTGAAAAGCAAGTTTTAGTTTTGGTCTTTAAATTTCTCACGAAGAAGGGTTGCTGTACAGTTTACCTTTGTCTCCCTTTTCATTTCTCCCTCCAAATTACTCCCTTTCTACTTATTATCTTCTTTTTTTTAAGGGTCAAAAGCTTAGTAATGACATGTTCTGGTTTGCATCACACAAAACATGTTGTTACCTGTTTGGGAAAATGCCATATGAAGTTAGTTTCATGCACAGAAAGCAGTATAAGAAGAGACGATATTTACATACGCAGCATGGAAAGGGCTACATGTTCCAGAAGTCTAAGTACATGAGCAACCAGGATCCTCTTTTCATACTTGCACCTGACCTGCTTTCAACCCCTATAAACTTGTTTTCCCTTCAGCAGTTGTGTTAACTAGGTTTTTGAACTTCCCAGCACGAGGACCACCTGTGAGTATGTTTTAGACAGCACTAGTTCAACAGGGTTGTGATCTAAGTTCATTTGTCAAAACACTGATGTAGTACAAAATAAAATCCACCACTATGCTTGATTGGTTAGACGATTGATAAATTAACATTACAGTCTGTTACTCCATCTGCATTCTTGCATATGGTCTTTCATATATGGTAGAGCTAATGAATCTACAGCACATGCTTTTCTAAATGCACTCTGGGAGGAGTTGGTTATATGCCACTCCATATGCAAAGTGCTGAAGCATAGTCCTGACTGCAGCACTTGTATTTGTTATTGCTTGTAGAAGGCCACAGATTAACCCAGAGGTGTCGAGCTCATTTTATATTTCAAGTTGGGATGTTAACAACCAGCTCCAAGATCCTTTTATAACCTGTCTCAGGTCCAGTTTCATAACAAAACTAATCTGCTAAAATTCAATATCAATTAGAAGTGAAAACATTTCTACTCAAACACTGAGAAGTTTCATTTCATTTAGGTAAAGTGACAAGAAAATTTGAAGCAACAGCTACAAACAGAACAAATAAAGGATTTTCCTGGGGTTCCCACCACAATTTAGCCTGCATCTGTAGGAAGCAGCTTCAACCCCTTGACAACACCTTTTTGCATCATCAAATTATTTCAGGTATAAAGTAGTATCGTAAACTAAAGAGGGATGTAATATATTATCACATGCAAACTTGTTAACAAGTGATAACACTCACATCCTGTCAGACAGCAGGAGAGATCCCAGATGTTTAAAACTTTTTTTTTAAAAAGTGACAACAGAATTCAAAAGGCTAAAGAAATTTCCATGACATTCTATTTAAGCCATTAACTACTGTTTCAAGATAACTGAATAAAAAAGTCTTTACAAAAGAGGAAGCCTGCCTGACAGAAATATATAATTAAGAGAGAGAGTACTGCTTTATGTGTCTGTTGTATTTTGGGTAATATTTGAATGTCATATGTAAGTATTATTAAAAAAACTCTGCACATATCTTCAAACTTCAAAAGTTTTGGATATATAAATGCTTAGAACTTAACCTGCAAGTGCCTTTTTATTCTTCTCTTCCACATGTATATGAAACAGGTAAAGAGTGAACATCAGAAATATTACAGAGTGTTCTATAAATTCATTCAACAGGTAAGAAACCTTTTTGAAGAAGCTCTAAAATGATTCATGTGCAAAGAAGAAAAAGATATGTGCTGGCCTTCCTTTCTCCGACTGTTTCTGTGAAATGCAGATGTATAGCTGTGCTTCAGAAATACCCTTTATATCCAAAACCCGGTATTGTGAAATAAATCATAAGTGTCTAACCTTTTCACATTAACTAAGTTGTACATTGAAGGGAATGGAATACAAAACTACAATTATTTTAGCTATCCTCAAACTCTATGGAAGCAGAAGAGGATTTATCACAGTAACACTGTCTCCTTTAGCTTATCCAAAATCAAACATACATCTCAACTCATACCATTCCAACAGGCAGGGTTCTTCATGAGGTGCTGTAGCTATGACTTGTTGCTGAGGCTGATTCCTTTCCCTCTAATACCATCTACTTAATTTAGTTGTACTGTAACTGCTAAGTACTGTAGTCTTGTTGTTTCACTTTAAGAAAACAAATATTTTGCTTTAAAAAAAGTAAAGAACATCACCTAACCTGAGTTTTAAGTGCACACTTCCCAGCAATAAGAAGGGAAACTTACATTCAACAAACACAGAAAAGGGTATTTCTAAATGTTTTCTCAGTATCCAAAGCTTGCACTTCTATCCTCAGGTGACTAGAAAGAGTTGAACTTAAAGTCCAATAGGTTATTCCAGACCTGAAGACTAAATCACATCAATAAGATGTCAGACATTAACTCATTAATCTTACTTTCAGTGTAAATACCAATACAGCTTCTTTGTAGGGCAATAGCATCCTAATATGTACAACACATTTACCAGCACATGTTTTTGCTGGATAAGTAGGTAAGCATGAAAGAAGCGTGGAATCAAAAAGAGCACAAACTAATAATCACCTTTAATGTGCACAGAATAGAAAACCTGAGAGACAGACAGTTTAAGAGACTATATACCATGAGGATTCACCTGGATCCTTGTAGTCCACTGTGTTGAACTAATGCATTTCAGAAAGTGGATCAACAGGTAGAACAGTCAGAGGTACACTCTTAACTTGTAAACCCACAAGAAATCACTCTTTTCCTTTCCCTCTTATTTCTGTTTTAGGGACTGCTTCACTGTTCCACCTGTCCCATTCTTCCTGATCAACTCGGCTTTTTCATACCAACCACTCATTCCCTTTTGTTAAGCAAATATATTACTATATTGCATAGCATCACAAATTAGACACTCCTAAATAAAACCATGTGACAAAAACCTTTAATTTTGGCCACTTGTCAATACTATGTAGTTATTAAATCCAAATGAGAATGAAAGGCTATATTTAAATAAAGATTTATATGAAAAGTACCTGAAAAACTTTGATACTTATATGTTAGTGTAAAAGTATTAAGCTCGTTGAACCCCTGCTTCTTTATTACCATCATGGTATTTTAATGGGTGCATACTGAATACGTTAGAAATTAGTGAATTTAAAAACAGAAGGGGGAGAAATAATTGCTTCATTCCCAAGAACATGCATTTTCATAAACTTAGCTATATGTTTGAGAAGTCTATATGACTTTTCTAGACATTTATTGACAAGCCTGCTACAGTATCAGGTAAAGAAACCTTACAGCTCCAGAACTATACTGTTCTACAAGTCAGGAAGGATATGTCTGTATGATAAGTTAGATAAACAAACTAGCATTTCGATTTTTTCCTTCTCTTTCCCACTTCTCCATCATTTTTTCCCACACCTGGAACTCATATATTGATTAGGTCTGAAAAATAATCATTTAACCCAGTATGGCAAAATTTGAATTCTAAAGTACAAAAATTATAAACTACTACTGAGATTACTCATCCTACCTATTCTATAACACTGTAATACCTGTGTTTGGTTTTCTTAAAATAAGAAAAAAAAATCCAAGCAAAAAACCCCAAACCATCAAGCTGTGTCATGACAAACATTAGATTGCTGAATTATTGAAGAACCAAGGTGAAAGAATGTTTGGTAAAGAGAAAATGTATTTTTACCAAGGTATATCTTGTAAAGCACAGGTCCCCCTGTGATCAGTTGCAGTTCCATTACCAAATTCAACAAGAATACAATTATGATTTGCCTGGGAAAGAACACAAAATTACATAACTAGTATATTAACCTCAAAAGCAATGTAACACAAATGCAAGTGAGGAATTTTAACATCTGACACAGATGCAACTAATTCCACATCTCCTTATAGCACAAGTAGAATATACATGCATGTATGCACTTACTAAACATTTTCAATTTGTGTTTCCCTTATTGTACCTGTGCAAGATGTCCTGTTAGAATTTTTGTAAATAAAACACTCCAGAAATTTCATTTCTAAAGTTATTTGCCAGACATCATCAGACTGGCTCTACCTATGTTGAAATACTGATTTAGCATATTCCTTATTAATTCATACACCAAGAGTGCCTTCCAGCCTATCCCCCTGCCCCCACATTCCATCCTCAACCTTTTTTTTCTTTGCTATTAAAAGTATCTCAGAATGCTTTCCCTGCTTCAGACACTAGATATACAGTAAAAAAAAAAAGAAAAGGAAAACCAATTTATATTGTAGAGTCTGTCTCCTTGACAAATATTGTTGCTCCAAGTCTCTTCTGTCAATAGATCACCAGCAATCTGTCATTTGAGGACCTGAAATATTGTCATCATCACTGACCAAAAGCCAAGTAGCTCCCCGCTGGATATTTTTAGAGGGGAGACCATGCTGAGAAAGTCTCAGACAGAGCGATCCATCAGCAATGTCAGCCTGAGGAGTCCAGTGGGCAGAGCGATGCTGTAAAAGAAGCCCTCACTCCTCCTCACCTGCTAGTTCTGGTTTGAGTAAATATATATAAGGATTTTGCACACAAACAGGAAAATCAGGTTATCTGAGTGACTTTGCACAGCTGCCTTTCCAATGAAATGTCACCAGTATGTTTAGAGGGTCAGACAGATACTGGATCACAAAAATCCAAGATGTCCCGAAGTCCTAAACACAGGTAGAGTTTATGTGGCACTGAAATACCAATGTTGCACTTGCCAGAAAAAATAAAATTTAAAAAATCTTATTTTGGAAATCAAACTAAATTCCTTTACTTAATTTCACTGTGCAAAGTTTTAGCCACTCTAAGATAAACTGAAGGCATAAAACATGATCAAGGTCAAGAAGTTTCTTTTTACCACTCAAAATGAGGTGTATCTTCAGTAAGGAAAAAAAAAGACAGTAAGATCTATACATGCACTGTACCTCCTAGACTTAGAGACAGAAAAAAGCAAGAATTAAAAGCTGATTAATCTTGGCTACTTTTAATTAAAAGGTGTTTACAGACAGGAAGCATTTAAGACAACCAATCAAAACTCAACCTCAAAAAGGCAAAGAAGAGATGAAACCTTTGCACTTCATCCACATAAAGTAATTGCTGCACAAACCTATGTTACATAAGGTGACGCAGAATGTAAGGAAATGTTTGTTTCTTTCTGAGATAAGGAGTACTATCCATCCTTTGAGTGCTCATTATGACAGCAATGAGAATTAAGTGCACAGGATCCCAATGGAACCACTAAGAGGCTAACAAACTTCCTTAATTTAACTAGAAATGCATGCTTTGGAATTTCTTTTTATTGAAAAATCCTGTAATGACACATATGAAAAAGACCTATTTACCTGAGAGTAACAAACAACTGCTTAAGAGAAGAATACATTAGGCTCCTCATACATGACATAGTTTGTCCCATTTATATGAATGTCCCATTTATACACTTCTTGGTATCATGACTCTGCACCTAATGCCAGTTCTTAAAACTTGCGATCCTAAATTTGCCTTTTGATTAGACATGTGTGTTTATAATTAAGCTCAACCTGTCCATCCTTCTTTAAAGAGACTAGAGTCAAAGTCCCCAAAGATTCTTGAGGCTTTGTGTGGTACTTCACTTATTCTCTGAAAAACAATAGAAGTCAGAAATGGAAAATAGGTGCAATAAGCTGTGAAGCTTGTCAGAAATGCTTTCAACCAACAATGTGTACTTGTGAACCTATAAAATCTTCAAGGGACCATCATATTTATACAAGAAATGGTTTTGCATCTCTTGTATGCATCCAACTATAAGATACTATATGTCCCAAGTAAAATAAAAGCATGTGTAGCAGTTAATCTTTAATTAGGTCTGTGCCAGATTACAAACACTGTATTTTCCCAGAGTGAACCAAACTTTACCTTCTGAACATTATGCAGACACAGCCAAGAGGCATGTGGGAATTAACTTGGTGACCTCTAAGCAGGACTTCCAACCCCATTACTCAGAAACCTGTTGGTCATTAATGCTGTGTATGTGGTCCAATTACAGAAATAAAGAAAACAGAATCTGTCTTCTGTTGTTTTAATTATAATGATAATTCTGAGAATGCAGTAGGCCTACTGTATTATTGGCACTTCAAAAGAAGAGATACACTTGCAAGTTTTCCCCCCCATATCACCAGATGACATACATCAGTACTGCAGTGGAAATCCACATATAAAGTCACATTATCCGTGTAACTCAAGTTATAAAACTATTTGTGGTAAGAATAGCAAAAACTATGTCACTCATCAATTACTATCAATCTCCTTCATTAAAGCATAATTTTTTTAAAATATCCAAGGCTTTTTTGCTCTACTCACTACATTTCTAAACACACTAGGTCAGACAAGGTTAGGCATTGAACTGTAAGATTCAAGTTATCATCATGTAGTGATGAAGGACACAGGTAATTCTCATTAGAAATATTTAGAAAATGTCAAAATAACTAATCATATTGTTAAAATTTGTCAAAATGTCCATAGACTGACATAGATTTTGATCTGTAAGAACTCACCAGATTACCCACTCTCGATTTAGTATCTACACAATTTAGGAGCCCAACTCCCACTTTCTGAGAGACTTCAGCTTCTAGATCATATAGAACATCACTTCCAGAGATAAAATGCCATTCTGAAATGAGATGATGCCATGAGGCATATTGAAAAGTGGAAGCTGAGTTGTTGTAAGGATTGTAAGTGAGAAAAAAAAAAGGTGTAAACAATGCCTTTAGGTATCTACCTATTTAAAGAACTCAATTTCTCTAAAAATTCTGGCATACAAGACAACAACAAGCTTTGCCCAGGCAGGCTTTCAATGTCTAACCTCGAGGCATTTACACTGCTGAAAACCTTTAAGATCGTTTTCTTAGATAACCATTCTCTGACCTAGCCCTCTGCCTTCTCATTCTGCTTTCAAATGAATATAAGCCTTCCAATGCCACACCATTTTTCATGCCAAAAAATGAACATGAAAAGTCTTTTGCCTTCCCATATCCCAAACAGGATCCCAAACCTCTTGGCAAGAACAGGATTGTTTTTAAACAAGCAAATTTGACTGGGACAACAACCTGCTTCCAAAGAAACCTGATCGCTCTCCAGCCAAGTACAACTTTATAAGAAAATACCAGAATGCCAGAACTTGGTTCACATAACTGCATATGTTATTTTCAGAGAACTACACTCCTTTGAATGAGTTAGACTCTTCACTTACATAAATCTAAAGTAATGTAAATACTTTAAAAAAAAATAGTCTGTAGATCAGGTAGCATACACAACACACATTCATGAGTTTCAGTATTTTGGCTTGAAAACTATAAACAAATTTTTAAGATTCAGATGTTCTACTTTCAGCATCCAGTGTGGATTTTCTTGCTTTTCAGATATCCAGCTTCAAACATTGTAGCACTCTCATGGGAAGCAATAATTAAGATATAATGCATTCCTTGAAATTTATTGTTTGGAGCTCTGAGTTACTCCTGAGACCCTTGTCAGTCACCCTTCCAAACTAAATGCTGGTTGTATGGAAGGTTTGCACCATAACAGGAAGCAGATCAAGAATTTTAATAAACCTTGCAGTATAAAAAGGTATAGTAATTTTCTACTACTACAGTGAAAGTTATTTTTAATTATTCTCCCAAACATCTTCGTAATTTAAAACAAATTAATCTGATAAAAATGAATAAGTAAGAGTTTAGTCTCATTTATTAGGTATAAAACAATTAAGAAACCCATCAGGATCCCTATTTATGCTACCTGCCAGATTTCATTTAGCTCCCTTCAAAAATTCAGCTTTAAAGCAATATTTTGATGTTACTTAATTGACTGCGTTAGGCAGAAGAACATACCTATGGCTGAAGAATTACCATGTTTATGTTACACTAAGCAGACAAATTTAAGATTTAGTGTCAGCTTCCAAAAGCAATTTTCTTGACCAAAAGGAAACTGCTGTACTCTTAAGATTTTGGGAAGATGAAGAAATCAAATGCCAATTTGGCAAGAAAAACAAAAAGGGGGTGTGGGAGTATAATAAACAGGGAGGGAGGGGAGAATGCAAAATCTTCCCCCAGAGAACCTTTTATGACAAGTTTATTTGGCTTTCAGATGTTCCAAATTTTTGGATGCCACTACTCAAAGTAGACTGCATATCCGCAGCTTCTCAAAATGAATGAAAACAAGTGGAAAATAATGTTTTTCTATCCAGTAAAATTATCATGTCTACTGTGATAAACCATAACAAAATGTAACATCAAACATCATTATTTTATACATGAATTTAAAGAAGTTAAAACCTTTATGGTATGTCTGAGAAGCACAAAGTTTTAAAGTGTCATCAGAAGCCTGGTATTTTTTCAGAAACTTCAATAAAAAGGCAGTGGCCAGAAGGACAGGATAATACATACTCTCCTTGCTTTGTGTCTCTTGAAGTTATTGTTTATTCCTATATCTGAATTTTGGAAAGTGGAGCAGACAAAGAGCCAGTAGGATACACTGGAAGTTAGCATGCCAATATTAAACATTTACTCTTACAGATAATGAGATGTTTCTCCATTTCTTAGTTTTACACTAAATTGGCAAATAATACAAGAAGTGTGTGTGTGTGTGTGTGTATTAACATGGCTAGCAGTTTACTATAAACTGATACTTTATTTACTTTTCAATTTTACTGACCATAAATTTTGTCTAGCATACTGCCAGAGATACTGTTCAGGCAACGTACTTTTTAAAACCCATTCATGGCACCAAGTTAGCACATCCCAAGGGGCTACAAGAAATTGTTTCAGTGTGTCACACTGCATTCAGACTTCTTTCCAAGTGAACGTAACTACAGAAGAGCTATTAGTCAAAGGGTCATGTGGTTCTATAGTGCATGGACAGAGGACTGCATACCTGTCCTCCATGGAGAGAGACCTCCTACTGACACAACAGAAATAACTTCTACAAAAATAAGAAAAAAGGTCGGAAAAAAATAATGGTTTTGCAGGTGTAATGGGCCTTCTCACGACAAAAATCAATCTCTTATTCAAAAGCAAATATGTTAAAGTCCTATTTGAAAGCAATTTTGTCATTTAAAAAAATTAAACACACCATATTTTAAAATGCCCCCTCCATTAAGGTTTACTGTTTACTTTCAGGCTATTAATAATTAGACTACTAAATTTAATAATGTACAGTTAAATAAGCATCCAAAACTCATCCTGTAAAAAGATCTTACTGAGACCTTCAAAGGAGAGAAACAATCAATTTCATTTTTGTCAAATCTCAGCTGTAACTTGAAATATCAAACTCTTCGTCTCCTCCTCCTCCAATCAATAAGCATCAAAACCACGGGTCCATATTTAAGAGTACTGTACTAATGTGTTTTCCTTATGTTGCTGATACTCCTGCAAACAGCTGCTTCTAGGAATTGATTAAATGTATGTCTGAAACCCTAACAAAGATATGCTGAAATTTCCACAAGTGATAGGCTCTAAAAATCGTATAGCATTGAACCATGAAATAGAAAATGTATCCAAAATTTAGTGCAAAATTTAACACTCATGAATTCTGCTGATTTTGTTATGTGCTCCATTTACATGCCAATCTACAGCCTTACTGAAAAATGCATTTCGTAAAACCCTTAAAATAAGCTGCTCTGGCACTGCCTTTCTAGCTAAAGTTGATTTTACAAGTGTCTAGAGGAACAAATACTTAACACCAAACCACACTCATTAAACTGATACCATCCATCACCAAAGATAAATTATGTAAATCAGAATTACGCAAACACCTTTTTTTTCAGTTGCTACTATATCTATTTTGCGCAGCTGTCTGTCAGAATTCATTATGTGAGGATGAAATTATTTTAGTAGCATTAACAAAAAAAACCCAGCAAGAGTCACAAGCTTGCCACTTATGAGGTATTTACTGCTTTTAGCACCCGTTATCGTACCTGACAAACAGACCTCAAGCACCATAGCTGGAGTTCCCTCCCAAAAGCATCTTTCTTGTAATCCACAAAAGCTCATGCAGACAGCGTTCAGAAATAAATACCTTGCTTCCTACTAGGAGCATTGAGGGGTATTTCCTTTCGTATGTATATAGAGCACTCCCTTTCCAGAGCCTCTCTTACATAACAGACTGCAAAAACCATCTCTGAACAACGTGATCAAGATGCGATCTCCTGTTTCAGTACTACAACATTCAACATAATCACAGTCAACGCAGTCCTGACCCATTAATCAACTTATTACTAATGAGGACAATCTATCTCGCAAGTTGTCTGCAGTTTTGCAGGATGCAGACTGATAGTCAGTCAAGGCTCCCAGAGGGTGAATTCATTCACAGACAGAAAAGGAACAGCTTCACCAACTTAGCTCAGAATTAGACTTGTAAGGGTATTTGATCATTTTATAACATTCGAGTTTTGCTTATATATATCACAGTCTTCCTAGGTGGTTTGGGGTTTTGGCTGGGGCTCCTCCCCAAATAACCTGTGTAGAGGTAAACAAGTTCAATAAAGGTAACTAGGTTGACAAAAGCCCTAAGGCCATTTGAGTCTCAGAGGCCCACAAGTACAATATGCAGCAGCTTTCGCTGGAAACTCGCACCTCACTCCCTCACGCTATGCCATGTATACACTGACCAAGTAACTACGCAGTTTGAAAAATACCAACCCAGCCTACGTGAATTAGAGAAATCAGTTCATTTTCTTAAGACAGGATGAATCCATCCTTAAATACAGGGTGACAAGGATATTTTCTCTCTCTCTCTCTCGTTTTGCAAAACCCCACAACAGACTCAGATAGTCCTCTCGCTATCCTGAGCTATGTGAAGGCTTGACGCACTCTGTAGAGAGACTTGCTATGAAGCACAGCTCAGGCTGACTCACTGTTTTCACTTTACATACAGACTTACCTATAGAGACAATGAAAATAATCTGCAACGTTAAGTTTTTACATTATCTCGCCATTGCCAACAAAAAAGACATGCACATTTTAAGGGGCATGTGTATCAGTGAATGAAGTTAACGCCTGGGTCTTTAATAAAGGGCCTATTCATTTCTAAATGGCTTTTTTTTCTGGTGGTTTGGATATTTTGCTACAATGTAGAGGGTTAATTGTAACACCCTAGCTCAGAACAAAACCCACTCTAACACTTAAAACTATGAGAAAGAAAACATCTCTGCTCAAGAGCTGTTTTCCAGGTTTTTTCACATACTCATGCCTTCGATCCGTCCAGGGAAAATTTAACATGGTTTCTAAATGACCCCTCTTCGGGGCTTTTATATTCTCCTCCAAGATCCCCGGCCAGATGAATTTGTGTATCGCATGTACTGCCTGCACCTCCTTCCTCTACTGCGACTCGATTCAGCTAGAAACTACGCTTGGACCAGTCGATGCAAGCACATCACACGCCAGAATAGGAGTAAGGGAAAGGGTACAAGAAAAAGAAAAGCATCTTTCCCTTTTTCAGCCATTAAATATAGAGCAGCCAAGCCTCACGCCGCACACCGCGGCTCCTCTCCCTCCCCACGGGCGCAGGACTTCCAAAGGCACCACCCACCCCCAGCACAGACACACGGACGGACGGACAGACAGAGGCAAACAAGCCGCAGCAGCCGCTCCGAGACCACCGCGCCGGCACCTCCCGCACGGGCTGGCTACGCGCAGGGCCGGGCGCTGCCCCCTTTTCTTCTTCCTCCTCCTCCTCCTCCTCGACTCATGACTTCGCTGCCATAACGAGGGCATTAGTACGGGGAGACGCGGGGCCGAGGATGCCCTACATAGAGCTGCCAGCGCAGGGAGAGAGGGAGGAAAGGGATGCGGGGGGGAGGGATGGAGAAAGAGGGGAGGGAAGAGACAAGGGAAAATAACGCACTTGGGTTACCTCTCCCTTGAAGGCACAAACACAGCTCGCAGCAGCCCAACCCAAGCCCGGCTGCCTCGCAGGAGCCCGCATCGAGAAAGAAATATCACGCAACCGGGGAGGGTGCGGGGAGGGTGTGTGTGGGGGAGAACCTGGCACCATTACGGTGCTTGTGGTACTCACCGCTCGGCGCCGATTCCGTCTGCTTCTTCCCAAACATAGACCAAAATCCAACGGCAAATCCTCAGTCCGCTAGGCAAGGACGAAGGGGGGGGAGGGCGAGCGACAGCCCCGGGGCTTCACCGCAAGGTCCTGACCTTGCCCAGCTGCAGCATCTTCGCTTCGTTCCTACCCCCCCCCCCCCCCCAACCNCTCCCTCCCTCCCTCCCCGCCTGCCTCCGCCCCTCCTTCCCCCGTCCCCTCCCCAGCAGGAGCGCGCCCGCCGCGCCCGAGCTGGGGGCGAGGAGGAGGAGGAGGAGGAGGAGGGCGAGTAGCGCCGCTCCTGCGCCGGGCGGGGTCCCCGCGTCCCCACAGCCCCGCGGGGCGGCTCCGCTTCGACGGGGAAGTGGGGAGCAGCCCCCCGGCGGGGACGGCGGCTGGAAGTTGAGGTGCGCCAGCCAGAAAGGTGGAAGCAACAGGGCAGAGAGAGCTCCTTCCCTTGGTGTTTCCTCCTCTCGGTTCTCTGTCTCTCTCGCTGGGAAGGCTTGGTGCAAAACCTGCCATGTT
>WAAB01008625.1:0-18178 GCA_013389865.1 Piaya cayana
GTTGCTACCTACTACAGGTAAGTTTTTAGAGCACTTCACCTTATCAGATTTATGGCTCTGACTAAAGGGTGCTCAGTGCTGGACCAGAGATACAATTTTTGAATCATGGAATTGTTTGGTTGGAAAAGACCTTTGAGATCATAGAGTCCAATCGTACCTGTCCAGTACTAAACCATAAATCTCTAAACACCTTGTCTACCTGTCTTTTAAATACCCTCAGGGATGATGGCTCAACCACTTCCCTGAGTACCCGCTCCAGTTCCTGATAAATCATCACAGCGTAGTAATGAATCCTACTTACCTTTTAACTAGCCATCATCAGGTTGGTTTATTTCTAGCATTATTAACTGCTCCTTCTAACTGTACTGCATCCCCATGCCCTGCATGTCGATAATTCCCATTTTTGAAGGATGAACAGAAAATACAGAGATACAAGAGCATCTTTTTTTTTTTAACCTGAAGTAGATGGGAAATTTTCTAGCAGCTCAGAACTGACCAGGCAGAGTGATTAACACAAAGCAGACAAAGAATCAGCTGCAATGGAAATGATATTGGAGATATTTTTTACTTTGCCTCAGGACTGTTAACATATAGAAGAGCTCCAAACCCACTGGAAACATCTAATTGTTGTTTATAGACTTTTTTTTTTTTTTAAGTAGGGTCGGTAAGAATACGGATTTGTAGATGCTATGCCAGTAAAGGCCAAATAAAGAGAAGATTGATTGGAAATCATAGATTACTTTAGACAGCTGGATTAGGTAGAAATCACCCTGATGAGCACTAAAGCAAGCAACAAGAATTAGAGTTTTGAAATAGTGTGAAGCATGTCTTGGAGTGCTAGCCTTTACTTCCTAGGAATAAACTGTCTCAAAATCCCTCCGTAAATGACTGTTCATTAGCCTATCAATGTGTATAATGGCTCTCAAAATCATAATAAGAATTAATAATAGTTCAAATAGCAGAAAGGGACATTAATTTCTCACTCATGAATATTAATGCTTTAGTAGACAGTCTCTTCCTGACATGCTTTCAAAACTCTTAATTCACATGTCTATTATAGGTTACCTGTTATTTCTACTGTCACACCCCCCCCACACACACTGGGCCACCAGAAGATTTCAAATCACCCTCACTAGGTGTTAGCAGAGAGGGTGAGAGCAGGAGACTGCATGAAGGATGAGATCACGGTGCCCTGATAATGTTTCTTAGAATACAAGAATGTTTTCTTAGCTGAAGCCTACACCAAAGGACAATGAAAAGTAGCAATAAGGGGAAGGAAGACTCTATTTAGCTCCAGAAGACCGGTATGATGGTGGATTATCAGGAAGAAAAGGTGATAATAGCAGAGGATGCATATTAAGAGCTTGGCCGCAGAATAAGTTGCATAAGAAGAGAAACAAACTGTATGCGAGGCTGTGCCCTGTGACCTCTCCTCCCTTCCCAAAGGACAAAGTAGGTGGACAGAGAAACACCTGAAGGATGTGTTCAAATGTTGGTCCTTCAACAAGCATCTTATCCCAATGCATTGCAGAAACTGAAGCTTTAAAGAAAGTCTTTATTCCTTTTCCCTTCTTAGCACTGTAGAGATCGTGCAACAGGAACTCAAACTTAAGAGGTAACATTCTCCATCTACTTTCCATGTGCTTTGAAAGGAGAAGAAAGTGAGCTGCCAAGAGTAAACTTTCAGGTAACGCATTTCTTTACGATATGTATTTAACCGCACTGCATCTCTAAATAACTGAGAAGGGAAGGATCTTGTGAGATGTATTTAACTTCATTACATCTGATGCTGGGTCTTGAAAAGCTTTAGTTGAACTAAAGACTCTTATGAATATAAAATCAAAGTGAGCCGCACATTAAGGGTTTCATAGCCTCTGACAGCTGCGCATGTGCACACACAGCTCTCATTAACAGTAATGGCAAACATGCACGCCCATCATTCAGAAAACAGATCTCTAAGTACTTTATTGGGTTTGTTTTTCTCCTAGAAATTTTTCTCTATTGGACCTTTAATTAATCTCCTGCTAGGCTTTTTCCCTTTAAGCTCTCTCCCCCCACAACCCCATTTCCAATGGGAGTAAATCTTGAAATCACTTTGGTTTTTTTTTTCTTCAAGTTTTTCCAAGCCGATACAGTTTTACAAAATGCACCTGCATATATTAAACACAGAAAGGATTTGCAGCACACAAACCACAGAGACGTGTAGCAGAATAAAAGCCTTGGACTTTGAAAAGAGTTTTGATGGCTGCCAACTTAAAAAAAATTATAAAGCAAAGGTAGATATGAAAATGAGAACACTAATTTTTTGCATTTTTTTTTTTTGATCTCTGCAAGGCAAGAGTCTGCAACCTTGTGGAACAAAACACACACATTTCGTTCTGATTAACATAGAGACAGCCCCTTCTAACATGATTCACAATTACTAGTCTCTCTGTTGTGTTTGGGGATATATGGATTATCAGCCTAAAGTATTTTGAATACGTACACATTTTAATTCCTTTCCTAAACCATTTTAGGCACTACAGTTATATCGCATGTATAACATTTATAGATCAATAATTTAATATTTTTTTTCCTCCACTTAAAAAACTAAAGGCTGCAGGAGATAAAAGGCAGTCAAAAACAATAAAACGACAAGATCACGAATAATGGAAGGTAAGTCAGATTTGAAATGCCTCTGTTCTTCTATTTTTAAGTTGATTATTATTTTTCTATAACAGGCTATTTCACTAGCTTCTGCTGTATCTGATGTACTTACTTATCGCCTCCACAAACTGTTCAAAGAAGCAGTATGGGAACAGCGGCTCAGGCAGCTCTCTGAAAAACATCTTGAGTGCTCCGGTGACAACGTGGATGTCCTCCCACTGGCTGTCGTCCAAATTCAGCTTCTCTTCTGGGAAAACACGAGGAGAAATGGAACAACTGGTTTTAATGAAACAATTACAAGACACTAATTATTATGTTAATGTTTGCCTACTATCATCAGCAACCGTTAACAGCCTTCTGCACCTAGAGGTTTGGTGCTGTGCATGTTTTTTTTTTCCCCCCCTTCTTTTTTTTTTTTTTTGTAGGAAGAGAACATTTTCAATGGAATACCATCTGTAGGAATGCAGCTAACAAAAAAAACCAGGAGACACAAAGAGACGGCACCATTGACACAGTATGTCAGATACATTTATTCCCATAATGCATCAGTATGAAAATTAGCATCACAGCTCAACATGATTCAAAGCTATTTGGTTTTGAGGCCGAGGGGCTAAGAGTTGCCAACGATGGCCGGCTCAAGGGACCGGCCTAAAGGCCTTGCTGAGCCAACAGGAGACATATGCTAAACATGGCAATAGAAAATGAGTTATTGCTTTACATGTGTTAGCCCTGCGATGTACAAGGGAATAATGGGTAACGCTTTTCTCCTTTTTTTTGCCTGAATGTAATGTCAGCAAGGAATAGAGTACTGCGAGAGAAAGGATATTAATTCCTTCTTACTGCTTCAAAAATATTTTGTTTGGTTTTCATCTCTGGGAGGAAGATTTGCCCAGCAACAATATTAGACAGACCCCTGTTGGCCTACCTAGGCTATGCAAAGCTGTCAAAAATGATAACACACTAAAGACAAAACCACAAGTGCTTACAAAACTGTTTTGCAAACAATAAAAAAAATGTTTTCTTTTGAAGCCTGACTGAGCAAAGGAATTTAAATATAAAAGAAACTAAGTGTTAAAGTAGATTTTTAATAAAAATCACAGAAGATTGGATCGTTATTCTATTTTTCTTTGGGTTTGTTCTTTTTCTTTACAAATCTAGTAGTGTGATACCATTAGAACAAAACAAACAGCGAGATTATAATCCATATAGAACTCTAGGAAAGTATAAATACTTATAAATCCAAATTAAAGTGGCACACACTTTCTCCAAGTTCTGTTATTCAAAAATCAGAGTTTTCTCACATGTGCTACGATTCAGTTTTTTACAAATTTCAGTTTGAATGCAAATCAGGGGCCAACAGTGAAAACTACTTTAAAAAAAATTAATTTGAAGCAACATAATTGTAAAATGTTTTACGAAATGTCACTGAAATTCCATGTTTAGCAATAGAGTTGGCTCCAAAAGCAGCTTCTGTATTCAACTGTTGTTAAACAAAATGATAAAATTATTGGAGACACATGGACATCCACAACTCCAGATCCCTGGCACTCCAATACAATAGTTTTCTCACTACAGAGTTTATTTTGAACAGAAAATCTTATTCAAAATGGAGCTCTCTTTCAACCTTTATTTAATAAATGTTATTAAATGCTTTCTAAATTTCTGGATTCAGGGGATGTATACAAATAAAGGACTGGACACAATTCCTTAACTTGGAGTAACGTGAGACAAAGCTGGAACAAAGACAGACTTGTGCATTTCATTTAGTTGTCTTGCTTGCTTCTTTGGTTTCAAGCTTTTTTTTTTTTTTTCCCCCCTTCCCATTGAATTACCTCAATCATAAAAGTAATGATTTGATCTCAAATGAGTTACCAGAGGGGATCATCTTTAGACTCTGAGATCATATTTGATTGATCGTATTTCAACAATTAGCCTTTTATTTTGCCACACACTATTGAACTAGATCGACAGCATCTTAGCAGGCCAGCTTTAAACAGTCAACTGTTAACAATAGCATCAAAAAGAGAGACCTGATGGGGTTTACTGTCACTTTAAAGAACAGGGTGGGTTTTCACATTGTTGAAATCTGTCAGATATTTTGAAATGTCCCTCTCACTATGGTGCCACACCCCCTGCGTGCCCTTATAATAAAATTGGTTTTACTCCTGATTAAATCATTTTCTCCCTACCCACTACCATACTTCTCATAATGGACCTGTGTGCTCTACAGCTGGTGTTCTTCCCATGGTACCAATTCTTACTTTATCTTTTAAGCACTTTGCTGCTAAGATCTCATGCAGAGTGCTTATGTTTTGTTAAGAGCTTCATTCTTAGAGAAATAGCTTAACACATGTTCTAAAAATGTTGTACAACTTATTGCTTAAAACACATTTAGAAAATGTATAAGTACTGTAGCTTTGGCACAGAACTTTAAGTAGAAACCTTAAAAAAAAAAATACCCAACTTGTTTTTGCCATGCATTTGTCTTAAATGTCTAAAGTGGAAAGCTCGACTTCTAAGGCTTTATAGAGACTTATCTTACCAGATTTTTGCACCATTTCCAGCTCTTCAAGGAAACGTGTTAGGAATGTATCATCGTGAAAGCAAAGGGTGTCAATTTCCCCTCTAGCAATAAGAGAGTTTTTAAAAATGTTTGCTAGAAGGAACAAATGCCAAGTCCAAAAAAAAAAAAACAAAAAAAACCCACCAAAATTATAAAGGAAATAGAAGTCCATTCAGTGCAAGACACTCATTTGGTTCCTACTAGTTGGAATCGCTCACATACCGTGGCAATAGGGCCATAAACAAATGCACACACGCATTACAAACTCGATTTAAGGGGATGACTGGACTTTTTGGCCATATGCAAACGTATATCTTATTGGGGTGTTTTGCTTACATAAAGATTAAGTCCCAAATCTGGTATGTAAACTTGACAGTCAAGGACTGCTTTCAGTCAGGAGTCACTGTATCTGGGAAGATGCTCAAAATCTCACAGTCCTAAAAATTTGCTCTGACTTGTCAGTAGTATTTGATTAGTTCAACCATCACTGCCAGTTGATATCATATATCTTAGATACAGACACAAGTATGCCCAGAAAATCCCATAAAATTTATGCTAATACTCAGGCTGAAAATATAAAGACCACATTAAGGAAAAAAAAAANGCAGTTATATGAGAGCACTGCTTGTTCATTTTTCCTTTTAAGATAATTTATATAAGTATTTCCCCAGCTATACACTGTCTTTTACTCATGCCGCCATTAAATCCCAGAGCACCATGTTCAGAAGTCCTACTTCACTTAGGATGTTATTTCTTGCCAGTGGTCCCTGAAGGGACAGAGCTTACCCTTTGCAAGTTTGCTGATGGTACTAAACTGAGAGGAGTGGCTGATACACCAGAAGGCTGTGCTGCCATCCGGTGACCTGGACAGGCTGAAGAGTTGGGAGGAGAGGAACCTAACAAAGTTCAACAAAAATAACTGTAAGGTTCTGTACCTCGGGAGGGACAACCACGTGCACCAATATAGCCTGGAAAGGAGCTCCGTGGAGAAAGATATGGGAGTCCTGGTAGACAACAGGCTCACAATGAGTCAACAGTGTGCCCTTCTGGCCAAGGAATTCATTCCATCGTCCTGGAATTCATTAAGAAGAGCGTGCCCAGCAGGTCGAGGGAGGTTCTTCTCCCTTTCTGCTCTGCCCTGATGAAGCTAGATCTGGAATCCTGTCTCCAGCCTAGGCTCACCAACTCAAGGGAGACAAGAAACCACTGGAGTGACTCCAGCGGGGGGCCACAAAGATGATTAAGGGACTGGAGCATCTCTCATGAGAAGAAACTGAGTGAGCCCAGTCTAAGCAGGGATCGCATCATTACTTATAAATAACTAAAGGAAGGGTGGTTTGACTTTTTTCAGTGGTGCCCAAGGACAGGACGAGGGGCAATGAGGATAAACTGGAGCACAGGAAGTTCCGACTTAATATGAGGAAAAACTTCTTTTCTCTGTGGGCAACAGAGCACTGGACCAGCCTGTACAAGGAGGCTGTGGAGTCTCTTTCTCTGCAGATATTCAAAACTTGCCTTGATGTATTCCCCTGTAACCTGCTATAGGTGACTCTGCTTTGGGAGAGGAGTTGAACTGGATGATCTCCAAAGGTCCCTTCCAGTTCCAATCATTCTCTGACGACGCTAAATCACATGGAAAACAATTTCCTGCAAACACAGCTAGCAGCACCAGGTCTGCTGTGGAGGTTTTGCCTCAAAAGACTTTCTAAATACTTTGGTGAGATGTGTTTGGCTGGATTTTAGACTCAAATCTGCTAAGATCACTGCCTTTTTCGTTGTTTCCCAGCTGCATATGGCAGCTTTGGGAAGGCACTACTCTACATGCATATGGCAGCTTTGGGAAGGCACTACTCTACATGGTGGGCATAACAAAGTTATATTCTTCAAAAATGATTTGCTGGCCATTTGTGGTCTTCAATAGGAAAAAAAAAGAAAGAATAGGCTTGAGCAGAACAGGTTCCATTACTACATTTCTTTATGAGGGCTGTTCTTGTGACTGACAAATACTACTGAAAGGTATGTGTGTCTAATAACTGTACCTGCATTTCACAAGCCACAGCTTCTCTGATCACTAGCCCAGTAGCCTTCTTGGGGCAAACAGCTTCTTTCAAAGCAATCTCACTCAATTTAGAGAAGTAATAGAGTGCAGAGATTCCTAGGAATGTGACAGCAGTGGGGTGCTGTGAGGTGGTGAAGGCTCTTGCTCATCATATGACGAGAAGCTCACCCCTTGGCGATGTGGCACATGATGCTTAGCTTCCTCCCTCTCAGAAAATCCCATCCTAACATTGAATTCATGTACACTCTCCAAAGGGCATACAACCTCTTGAACTTTTACTTAATAGTACAGCAGAACCCTCAACTTGTGCAAATCAATGTTTCCTCCAGTCAGCCAGACTTTGGTGAGTTCACTCCCAGCTAAATATTTCTTCTTCCTCTACACCTTGCTAGGTCTCAGAGGTTCACTGTCCTGCCTGCACTCAGTGCATGGCCCTTCACTTCCAAGAGTGTTTAAACAAATCAAAGAAAATGTCATCTAAGCAAAGAATTGCATTTTATATACAGTGTGTTTCTAAGCAGCTTCTGCTGAACCCATCCAATGCTACCACTGATGAATTATCAAGGATATAGTCTATATAGTAAATATTTTCTGCTAGAGGAACATGTCATCCCCTTTTAACAGAAAATTTAAACCATGATGTTATAATGACTGAGCATTTGTTTATTACTGAAGCACCCATTTCCATAGAGCCCAGGCACAAATTACGGAACAACTTAAACTAAAAAGCAGAACACCTCTGTCCACATCCAGAATGCTGCTTATTCCAATTCTCTGAAATGACAATTCGATGACCTGGGGGCATGCTGGAACAACCATGTATTGCTAACTTAAACCTCAATCCGTGCCAGAAAAATAAAAGATTTCTGTACTTGAGCACACTGGATCACATTCAGCCCCACATTACTCCACAGAAGTCCTCGGAGAAAGAGAGGGATGAACTATCTCATTGTTTCTGTGACAAGGATCCAGTACATTTGAAAAGTCTGGAAATAGTACATCATGAAAACATGCAGAGTTATTCAAAGTTTTGGAAAGTGGTCAGCTAATGATGCCATTGCATTGGGTAAATTTCTATGTTATCAGTTCTTGTTTGACACCAGAAGCACAAAAACATACAGCAGCATTGAAAAGAGAATCCTTTAGGTGGCTGAAAACAGGTATAATCACTAAGATGCTCTTTTACATCATTCGCTACCTGCTACAGGGTTAGATGGCAGCGATAGTAGTTTTGATTTAGCATATTCTACCGCTGTGATTCAAAGCAATAATTACAGTAATAGGATTATAATTACAAGTACTTTTATTTTAAAATTCATTAAATTTAACTGAATCAACTATTCCATATGGGAAAAAAAAAGAGTGGTTTTAAATATAGGATATTTCCACTCGAAATGCAGCTGAAATTTCCCTGAGAATAAATAGACCACCTGTCTACTGATCAATATACTTCCAAGAGACTTGCTCGGAGGTGACTTGTTAACGAAGACCAGGAGCAGGCATAACTCGCCTGAGAAACAGAAACCTGTAGGGACAAACTATTCCTTCCTTCAGGGTCTGAGAAATACTTAGATACCTCCAAAGGTTTAGAGAAAGGGACAAGGAAAGAGCACAGAGCAATTCCCACCGAGCTCATACCCTCCCCTGGTACAGAGAAGTCTCAGCTCAGAGCACCAAGGTTGCCCAAAGTCAAAGGTGGAGCTTGTCAGGCTTTCTGCAACTCATTGGAATTAAATTGCTCTGTTGCAAGAAAGTTACATTAGTAACTAAAATTCTGTCCTTTATCTAATTTGCTCTACTTAGTTGTTGAGTAGTAACTTCTTCCTAGTAGTTAAATCACACTTTTTGTTATTTGTCTTTCTGTTTATTCTTCCCTTTTTATTCTCAACTAAGTTAATGATGTTCTTATTTCTCTCTGCTGGCTAATGGATTTTTTATTCCATGTTCTAGGTGGATGCTAGTATTTCTCTTTCATATACCCTGCAGAACACAAATATCAAATACTTGCCTAGATCAGGAACTTACTTTTCATGATACATTTTACTATTCAAAGGCAAAAGTCCATTCTGAATTCTGCTTTCAACTTGATCTTCCTCACTTAGTTGTATATTGTGTACATATATTAGTCAAGGTAAATATCTCCCTTCTGACTTCAAATCTCTTATTAACATTTTTTTTATTGTGTAATTGCTCTCCAGTAAGCTTCTCTGCAATCTAATTTTAGAGGTTTCTTCTTTCTTTTTTTTTTTTCCATTTACAGTCAGGTCTTTTATCAGAACTCTGTGTATCACTATCCACAAATCTACATTTTAAATAAATTGAAGGCTCGCAAGATCTAATAGAGAAAGGAATTGGACAATGACTCTCTGTCCCATTTTCATACTTCAAAAATATATTCATATTCCTATCTTTTTAATTGTACTACTAACTCAGAGTGCTTTAGGATTCTGTCACATAGCACTTCTGTTCTTCCCCTTCTTGCTGATTCTAACATTGCTTCTATTTTCATTCTTGTCAAAAGCCTTTTCATAGTCCAAAAATCTGTACACAATGTTTTGTAATATTTGGCAGACTTATCTGAAACCTAATTCACTGCCTTCTTGTGATTCATGGGTCATAAATTATTTCACATGTAATGTACCCCAAAGGGTAAAAAATTCTTTGGATTAAATTTCAGACAGGGAGTACAAGGAGGGGGGAAAAAAGGAAAAAAAAAAGTATTTTTGAGACACTCTGAGAAGATTTGACCTCAGTACATGGTCTAGCGTGTTGTCTCCCACACATGGTATCTCAGTATCCTTTAGACAATATGAGATTTTAACGTGCTACAAGAGAAAATACTCCTGCCTAAATGTGAGCTTGCTACAAACAACTTTAAAGGAAAGGAGAAATGCAAAAAGTGTAACTCTGGAGCAGACTGCTGGTGCATTGAATCAATCCTGTCTCAAGTGACTCTTACAACTGAAAGGGTCTATACGAAAACAACTAAAAAAACCCAGGAAGGCCACCCAATCCTTACTTATTGCACATAGCCAAATATATTAGTGCGACTGACCCCAACAACAATAAGCCTGTGCCTCAGTGAGTGAGTTTCAATAATCAAAGGAAATAATTAACAAAACAATAAAGATCATTATGACTTCCTTTATGCAAATGACTTACAAATGTAAATAGATCAAAGCCTGAGCTAAAATTAAGCAATTCCCCTAGTCCACTTGCAACATTGAAAAAGAACATACATATATAATTTGTTTACATTTATAAGTATTATCCATGAGATATCATTTTATTGGTTTATTAGAAAATAGAAATTCAAACAATTCTCAAAATGCTACACCTACATTCCTTACATTTGTAATCACATGGACAAGAGTAAAGATTATTTGTACGTGTAAACCTCTGTTCCTACGCACTGGTTTGTACAATGTCCAGAGAACAAATTCTAGATTTACGTTTTAGTGAAAGGGCTCTTTGAAATAAGCCAGCTGAAAGAAGTGTCCTTACTCGAAGTCAGGTATATACAAGCTCTGTGAATGTCAAGGACAAAACATTTTATTTTGTATAGAATATATCTTTTGGTTCACTAAAGTCAAAACACTTCTGTTCATCAGAACTTTTATAAAGGACTGTTTCATAATACGAATCCATTTGGATTATCTGACCGAAGATAAGACTTCAATGGACTTACTATATCATTCACCACTGTACCAGTGCCACAAAAGGGAATTACAATTAATTGGATTATGTTGGTCTCCACCCGCTGATTGTAGAAGAGAAAGTCTGAAAGTGTAACTATTTCAAACGGACCATATCTCTCATCAACCATGGGATTTGGGCTTTAATTTACCAATAAAGCTTAATTTTTTCTCTATATTCTCTTTTGGTTAGGAAGAGGTCATTTAAACACTTTATTCAAGTTATTCAAAATGAAAGGACAGCTTTGTTAAATACTTTCAAACTAGCACTTGGATGCTTGCACCTTGCCTTCAGACATTACTTATTTTCTCTATTAGCAATAAAGTGAGTTGTCCCGAAAAATGCAAGCCTGAGAATCCAGGCCTGTGTTTAGGTCATAAGAATAATTCATGCTTCATATCCAGTTCATCAAATTTTGGCTGAAATTGTTGTTTAACATGACAATTTGTTACCAATTAAAGGTTGTATGTGATAATATAGGACAGAGATTATCACTTCAAGCCATGTAGGTTCCAGCAGAGACATGAGGCAGGACGAGTTTTCGGTCTCGCATTTAGATGTTGGGTTAGCTGTGTGGGAAAGTTACACTTGGGAAGACGAAGGTCCAAATATAAATTTGATACGTGCAAATGACTCATTAGACTGGAAAGATGTTCTACAAAACAGGCAAATTCATGCATTTTGGTTAATGTGACTTCCATGCTAAACAACAATACTATTCTTATTCTATATGTCCATTTATATATGTGTGTGTCTCTATATATCCCCATATATATTATATTTCTACACATGACTCTGCCTAAAGGTTGTTAGGTTTTTTCTTCACTATCCTTACTGGAAAGTTATTTCAGTGCCTAATTCCTTCTAGCAACCAGTCTAAAATATTCAACTTTATGTACTTTTTTAATAGTTATTAGCATCAGTAATACTTGCTTTGATTTTTTTTTTCGTCAAACTTTCACATTCAGCCTAAGAAATAAAAAAGTCCTCAGTCAACTTACTTCAAAACCATGTTGCTTAATTCACATTTGCATTACTTTTTGCTAATATCTGAAGCTCTAATTCCATTCCCTGGATATTAGCGGGACTAGCTATGCTGTTAAAGATAGGAATGCTTCTAAGTGCTTACTGAATCAGGGCATATGAGATGATAATTGTATGTGTTTAAAACAAAACTTTAAACAGGAGGGGATTATATAAATTGCTAAAACAAATATATCTTCAAGTGCACTGAAGGACTTTCAAATGTTAAGGGAATGTCCTTTGATAATAATAGCACTAATAATAACATGAATTTTCAAATATTTTTATGCATTTGGGAAATCACACGTTACCCTGAATAAGGAAGATTCTCTGTAAGTGTACTTTTTTTCTTACAAATTCATCAGCTTCAGAGCTACATTCACTCTGAAGCCACGCTAGCCAAGAATCAGATACTAAAATATGTTCTGATCTAGACATGGGTTAGTTGGTGCGTTTTAGCTCCTCTTGTACAGTGCCTGCTTACAAACATTGGAATTTTTTATGATAATAAAACAAACTTTTGTTTGAGGAATACGATCATTTAAGTGCCAGTGCCCTAAGTTTATGATCTATCCCATGTTCGTGAACTTCATGTAATGCACGATGGGTGGAATTAAGATTTGCGCACACAGAAACATTGCAGACGTTCACTAGACCTTTTAATCAAAAAGTTGATTTTTCAAGGACAGTGTGGGCTTAAAAACATTGCTCCATCCACCCTGCCACATGCAATTCCATGTGTGCTGCTATACCTTCCCTTAAAGAGCCTCGGAAGATGCATAAATACCCCCCAGGCACATGTAAATACCCTCGTCAATGTTTGTGGTTCCTCCTTGGCACAGAAGGGGTGTAAAGGGAAATTCAAGTAACTCAGTGGCAAAATGCTTTCCATTTCCTCCACATGCCTTACAGTTTCACGTGGAAGGTGGAGACGCATCCTCTCACGAATCCACCAGATCCATTCCCACATCACACCTTTTCCTCCATCTCACGCACACATCCACATTTTACATTTTCACTTGCTGTGTGACAGAATGCAGTGCACATTTGCCTCAACAACAGTATGTTTGCACCTACCTGTCCCTTCTGCAGGATTTATCTTGATGTACATTCAAATTATTGTATTTCCAACTCCTCTTATTACTCTTATTACCCCTAAACTTACAGGAATATATTTCAATAGGGAAAAAATATGCTTTGAAACAATTTTTAAACTTCAGCATGAGTGCATTTTTTCCCTTTTATTCAAATTAGTCTTTGAGTAGGCTTATAATAACAGGAGGGATTCAACATAAAATAAGTGATTTTCATGTCTTTGGTTCCTTGAGATGCATTCAGGTCCCTCCCACAAGAAATATATTAAAATATTGATTAGATTAGGGTAATATTTCAAATAAATGGAGATTTATACTTCCTTTTGGATAAAGAATCTTCTAAAAAGTTTCAAGGCAATGCACAACAAAGCAGTTGACAAGAAAGATAGCATCTGCTTTCCTGACTATTCAAGCTGAAGTTTTTCATTCTAAATGCAAGCAATGTTTCCGAAGTTAACATAATTAACTCACGACAATCCTGAAACATCATAATATAAGATACAGATGGAAATTCAAAGCTTTAAAAATGTCATACAACTGCGAGAGGATTATCATTTTTTAACTGCGCAAATCGGAATGCTAATTAAAACAGGTGTTTTTACTTCAAATACTTTTGCAGACTGTGACATTACTGGGAAGTTTATTTATGTATTAGTCTACTAGGAATCATATAATGCTCGAAAAGTGTGATGTGTGATAATAACGAACTTATGAGATAAAAGAATGACACTCTGCACTGCTTCGTGACACAATAAAAGACCAGTAGTTCAATTAGTTAGTAATTTCCGTGTGACTATTTGACAGATTCTACTAATTGTTAAGCTCCCACTAACTATTGCTTTGCATAATTAATTATATTCAAACGAGAACAACAAAGACATGTGGGCCAGTTGCCCTTTTGACAATGTTTTCCGCAAACCGATTTGCTTACCAAAAATATTTTTAGATACTAAAAGATACTAATCTTAAGTGGAAATACACATCAAAACGTTAAAGCAGCTCAGCGTTTTGCCATGGTTAGGAGAAAAAAAAAATTTGGATTGTTTAACATATCATTTCTATTGCATGCATAATAGCTGGAGTCTTCTAGGAGAGATCTTTCATATTAATTTAGCATTGCATAAAATTCATAGGAACAGGTCCAGGGGTCAAGCATCATTCATCATTAGTTGAAGTGACATTTGCAACCCTTCGTATAGCAGCTGCTTGAAAGGGGGAAAAAGGTATTCTTTGGAAGAATGGGGGGTAGCACACAATCCTCGTTTTATCTGCGGAAGGGAAAACAAGGTGCCACTATGTCAGCATGGTAATGCGCTTAAATTTGGTGATGTCATTCTTCCCTAACCCCTCCGAGTCACAAGGCACAAGGCAGCTGCATTCCTGAACTTAGTAGTTTGGGTGGAGATAAGTAATAACTAGATGTAAATGAATTACATTACTGTGGTTGTGAACACGGCTCTGTGCATCTAAATTATGATTAATATCAGGATCCTATCTTGTTTTTGAGAGTTTTCTCCTTGTTAACAAGGCAGCCCTTGTTCTCGTGGCATCCTCCAGGCATCGTCGTTTCTGGGAAGCCAAATAAGATCACTTTTGAAACTGCAAGACAGCATTCCAAGAATTTGCAGCAGAACACATTGGCCAAATTAGGACTTCTGAAGACTGTTAACTAACAAATACAATCTTTTTTTATTTTTTCCTCTGTGGCGTGTCTTGCCTACCATAAAACATTAAGATCAGAACGGGAAATGTGAGCAATTAAAATGAAAATGTAATCATCTGCAAGAAAAGATAAATTTGTATTAAATGGCTAATACTTCACAGTCCTTTTGATATTACAAGTACTTTTAAAGAAAATATATATTTTATGTCACAGTAATTTTTATTATATGAAACGTGATCTCTTTGGAATTATGTACTTTTTTTTTTTTAAATCGCAGTCATTAAAACAGCGTGCAACTAAAAGTAGTTTGATTTTGGAGTTTTACTAATATTTGGGTGTTTTCTCAACTTTGCTTTTATACCTGAATTGTATTTAATTCATTCACATCACTAATTATGCACTACTATTCAAAGCACTGTGGTGATTACTTAACTAGAAACTACTGCTTCCTTAAAAAAAAATTAATGATTTTTACAAGGAAAACCAATGGTTTTCAAAGAGTCACTTAGAAACACGTGAAAAATGCTCAAGGACATTGCTTATTACACAGAGTAGTTCCATGAGCCACTATAAATTAAACTCCCAATCAAAAAACACTTCTACCAGGGAGAAGTTAACTTTCCATACTCTGCGTAAGCTTTACAGAGGAGAGGGTGCACTGGTCTGCTCTTGGATCAAGTCAAAATACAGATTTTTCACAATGAGATCTCATTATAACCAACGGCAGCACTGATCCCTCACATTGCACACCAACTTTGAGCTTCAGACCAATTCTCAAAACGGTTTGCAGACCATGTTGGTCGTGAATTGTTTTATCTAGAATACAAGATGACCATTCACGAGTGAGCAATCCATGCCCAAGTCAGATAAAAAGTGCCTCTACAAAGAACCAGCGCTACCGGTCCACTACTCTTACGGCATCTCACCTTTCCGTGGACTTTAAGAGCTGTGCAAACATTAAACACGTATGTAAAGATGTTATAGACACCAGAAAGGCAGAATGGCTGTAAAAGGAATAGAACAGCAGAGGCAAGATGACTGGCAGATAGGGTTGCCACATCCCCCTTAAAGAGACTGCTCCTTTTCCACACCTTATGTCTCTTGTACCATAAAAATATGCATAGATGTATGTGGGAGCATCATAGCAGATTTCTTGGGATGCGTGCCATGCATCTGAGCTTCGAAGCTGGCTCAACGTTGTCACCATTAAGTCGCAGTGTACACAGCAACACTTCAATCTAATTTCAATTAGGGAAAAGTTACACAGAAACTTCTTGGAGAGCACACATGACCCTACGCATAAATACCAATTAAATTCAGTATCATCAGTGTCTTTGCAGCGAACACTGATACCGCCACTGAGAGGAGGGAATTTAAAATGAGGCAAAACTTGCTGACATTCCCCTCCATCTACAAATTCTGCCTGTGTTAACTAGCACGTCAATGATTAGTAAAAGAGTGGGATTCATGTGTGAAGAAATGAGTTGAAAAAAAGGTAATTCCATGAAATCTTCGGTATAGGCAGTTTTTCTGTGACATCAGGTAGAATATTGCATCACTATCAAACTAAGTAAAGTAATAAAAGCCTATCCTCTTGAGAAGCCACAGATACTAGGAATGTTATAATTGTAACTAAGATAATAGGAGAACTAACAAACTACTTCTCATACCAAGGACAAAATTTCATCAATCCAGTTGGTTTACATGCTTTACTGTTCATCTGTCCTGAGCTCAAACACATCTGTATATAAAGGGAATTCCAGTGTTGTTGACCAGAACCAGTAAGACCATTTTCACATGGATATCCAGGGTATGCAGGTATGTCATTTAAAGTTGTGGCATCTTCTTTTGTTTGATGAGTCTTTTATTTAGAAATTACAGAACAAAGTGTGACAAGTTAGGCTTAATTCTTGATGACCACTTTTTTTTCCCCCCCTCAAAACTTAGCAGATTCTTTCTAACATGCAGATTACTTGAGAGATTTAAATATGGCCTTTAAGCAGAGAACAAAACAATTCCTTCCCCCTCACCCCAAAGCCCCCAAACCTACAAGAAGACCAGGAAAAAAGAAATCCTAAAAATTTAGAACTCCTTACACACCACTGACTTGTGACTAGGGAGTATTTACAGTCTTTCAAACCTCCTCTCAATCACAAGATGCCTTAAAGGGACAGAAGGTCTTAAAATGTGCTATCTGCCCAGTTGAGAAAAATACATTGAAGGAGGGAGGGGGGTGGGGGGAGTGGAGAGAGAGGGGAGTCAAGCCACTACACAAAAAGCATTAATGCAAAGAACAGTGGGGTCTCTCCCTAATTTGACTTTCTCTACAGGTGGTCTGCAGCTGCATCCAAACAGGTTACACTACTGCCTTCCCATGGGAATCACAACAAAGTAGGATCTGTATTCCAAGAATACGTTTACTAGCATGGGCTGATTCAGGTCTAAAAATAAGAAAAAAGCATTTTTCAGAATAGCCTGAGGTAACTCTCTGCGCCACGAGAAGACAGTAGCACTCTTGTTTCACTGGTTGTGCGTGATGATAAAGGATATCAGAAACCTACTTCATATGACTCATTGAGGCCCACAGCCAGCTTCCAATTGATTCATTTTATTTGTATTAGTTTGTTCTCCATCAGCTACACAACAGGCTAGACCAGATCAATAAGCAATATTCTGTTTTCTATTGACTCCGGGGTAATTCACACCCTGGGCTGTATCTGATTGTATAGTTCTGGATATCATCTTGGAAACAATAGGGTTTAGAGACCACTTAGTGCAGGAAGAAATTGGAAAAGATTGCAAAGCAAAGGTGAGATACTGGCTTTTAAACTGTTACACCTGCAGGAAGAGGCATGAGCAGTCTATGCTGCAGCTGGACAGCTGCAAAGTCTATGTGCTGTGCTTGTGATACTCTTCCAAAGGATGCAGAAAGCATTTCATGTACTGCCTAAGTAGTTATAAAGTGATACACAAGCATACATGTATGGTAGGATGCAAAATTATATGTGAATGAGATGAGTATGTAAGCATATAGGGGAGAGGACAAGAGGGAATGGCCTTAAGCTCAGCCAGGGGAGGTTCAGGCTGGACATAAGGAAAAAATTCTTCACAGAAAGGGTCATTGGGCACTGGAACAGGCTGCCCAGGGAGGTGGTTGACTCGCCTTCCCTGGAGGTGTTTAAGGTGTGGGTGGATGAGGTGCTGAGGGACATGGTTTAGAGATTGGTGAGAATGACTGGACTTGATGATCCAGTGGGTCTCTTCCAACCTGGTGATTCTATGATTCTATGATAGTGTTTTCTTCCCAGTGCCCACAGTAGCTCCTCCGGCTCTGGGACGAGGCTGTGAGGTGGTGCTGGCAGCACCTGGTTTGCACAGTTGGAGCTGTAACCCATCAGCTCAGACTGCTGACACCACCAGGAAATGCTGTCCCT
>WAAB01008625.1:18320-41642 GCA_013389865.1 Piaya cayana
AAAAATTCTTCACAGAAAGGGTCATTGGGCACTGGAACAGGCTGCCCAGAGAGGTGGTTGACTCGTCTTCCCTGGAGGTGTTTAAGGTGTGGGTGGATGAGGTGCTGAGGGACATGGTTTAGAGATTGGTGAGAATGACTGGACTTGATGATCCAGTGGGTCTCTTCCAACCTGTTGATTCTATGATTCTATGATAGTGTTTTCTTCCCAGTGCTCACAGTAGCTCCTCCGGCTCTGGGACGAGGCTGTGAGGTGGTGCTGGCAGCACCTGGTTTGCACAGTTGGAGCTGTAACCCATCAGCTCAGACTACTGACACCACCAGGAAATGCTGTCCCTGTGCATGTGCAGAAAGTCTTTTGTTGAAGTTCCTTAATTAGACAGTTATGTCTGCTTAAATGGATTCCAGAACAATTAAGCTAAACCACGTTGCCCTGGAAGTTTTTAACCGTCTTCATTCTGTTTTCCCAGCTTGTCTGCAGCACCTTGGGTGGGGAAATCTGCTAACTGGATGCCTTTAACTACCTTATCTTTGACCTCCTGACATTTCTTTATTTTCCTTTTCTCTTTTTTTTTTTAAAAGAATTTCTTTTCTTTCAAGTAGTGGTTATACAGAAATAAAAGATTTTACTCAAAACCATCAGGAAACAAAAGAGTTTTTTGCACAAATCTGTCCCACACTACTTTTCCACAAGCTTGCTGACACACTCAGTAGAAGAGCAATGCAGCTGTCCTTACCCCTGCACAGTTGAAGACCAAGACACTGACTCTCTCTTTTTTCCACAAAAAGGATCCTTGCTCTGCTCCAGGTCTCAGATTCCTTGAGATGTTCTACTACTCTGCCTTGCCCAATGTAGAGAGCTGGATTTTGTGTTTCTTGTAATACTGGCTTTTCTACACAAGGCTGAGATAACATGCTGGATACTGGGGTGGATGCATGTAAGGGGTAGGCAGAATACGTCCCAGTGTGTTCTTCCTATCAAATACACTTGACAAAGTTTAATGAAAAGTCTTCTCTACTTCCTACTAACAGATGTTTCCAATTTTTTCTCTCTCAGCACTTTAAACCACCATCTTTAGTTTTCATGTCTAAGAGACATTATTATAGGATACATCATAATGATATACTGTACATTCATATACAGTATCCCATACAATGACTAGTTGATTTATAATTCAGATCCAATAAAGGGAAAAATTGATTTAACTGATGACTACTGAAATACTAAATGCATTACAATGTTTGAAAAGAACATCCTTTTCTTGCAATGCCAGTGACAAAATAAAATTAAATATGGATATAAGATAATGCCCATTATTATTAGGCAAATGGAATCACAGCGAGCAGGAAGAAAAGCAATCTGTACAGATTGAGGAATGCCTGAACTTCCTCTTCAAATGTATAAAGACATGAATACAAATGGAAAAAAATCACAAATAAAGTAAGTTCAAGCTATCTGAAATTACAGGATAAAGTTAGTTTTCACTAACTGGTCTTGGTCTTTCAAGACTTTCATCAGTGTTGCCACATTTGGGTACCACAGTGGAGGAAACTGTGAATTTCAGGGGTCATAAACTTTTTTTTTCCCCAAGTTCTCTGTTAAATATCGATTTCCTCATTATTTCTAAACCCCTATAGTAGCCCAGAGACACAATTTAGCCCCACAGCCAAAAAACTCACATCCCCTCAATTGCACTACATCTCATCCCTTCTTGACACTTCTGACTTCTTCCTTCATCCCACAAAGGCCCTACTGAGGTTCACCCCATAGATCACCCTTTCCCAGACAGCCTACTCTCCCAGAACAGTCTCGCTCTATAATATCAGGGTGACACAGCCATTAATTTCCATGTCTCATTCAAGCAGCTTTACAACTGCTTCTCTTTCCTAGCAAACTGTTTTGCAGCTGTGTGGGCAATGAGCCTGCCAGGGTGGTGGTGGGTGAAAGCATCAGCAGGTAGGGAGCAAAAAGCCGCGGACCCAGTGAATGTCCTTATCATTTGGAAGAGCTCTTCAACATATTTGACACTTCCAGACCTGAAATTGAGTCCAGGCACCTCAGAAGTTGGTGGATTTTTAACTTTCTTTAAGCATCTGCTGGAAGTCAGTCACTTGAACATTTGCAAATATCTTTGTTCTTCCAGATGGGTAAATTGCTTCTAATACAAAATAACTTCTATTCAGAAGAGGCTGTGATTACTCATACAGAATTAAATTGATGGTCAATTTTTTATAATTCTGGTGCAGTAGTTTTTCCTTTAGGAACATGTGTTTTTGCTTCTGGAGAAGCAGTGGAAGACAGTAATTGCTGGAGAGCTAAAAGCATTTATTATATTGAAAGAATCATATAGTCGTTATAACCAAAAGAACATCTAAATACGAGCACTAAGCTATACCTCATTTTAGAGTTGTATCAGTAACATTTTAAAATTCTTCAATAGTCAAATATTTTGCAGAAAAGTTATTATTGTCTCTAAAAGTCTTCGAAATTTTAACCTATGTTAAGGAATTTGAGGAAATATTATTAATCAGCTCACAAAAATGCACCAACAGAATGTGGGGGTCAGCTAATTTGCACTTAAACACCTACATTTACACGTGCAAAAGTGGATAATTACACTCCTAGCTGCTCATTCATGCGTACAGATGGGGGCACCCACACATTTTTGTGGGATAATATTTGGGAGCCTATAGAAAATACAGTCCTCAAAGATTTTAATAAGGTTGGCAAAACATACTTTCTTTGCATAAAATTATGTAGTTCCCAAGTATAAAATTACTTTGATTTAAAAAATGAAAACTGGCAAGGGATTAATACATAATATGGTCTAATTACTTTTTTCCTAAAAAATTAAACGGTCAAGATCTTAACTCAGAATGGTGGTTACTGTTCATGAACTGAAACTAAGAAATAGAACTAAATACAGAATTTTATTAGGTGTCTAAGTACGTATTTAGTTAATAGAATCCTCTTACCTTTGGCTGAATAACAGGTATAATAATTATGAATGCATGTTTAATTTATACATCTGAAGCATAAAGCTCTTCTAATTATGTTTTTATGAGATTGAAATGCGAACTGACCAAAGGATGGAAATAAAAAGTACAAGTGACTTGCTGTCGTTAGATTGCAAAACCACAGACATTCATAAGCATATTAAAAAAAAAAACCAAATAAAGGGAGAGAAATACAGATAGAGAATGGTGAAAGCAGGTAATTAAGACCTATTTTGACCCTTATAGATGACATTGCCAGTTTTTATTCAACCTTTGCATTGTTTAAAATGGTGAAAGTTTAATTCTTATTTATCAAAGTTGATTCAGCAATGTTCAAAGGTTACTTGCCGGTTTGTAATGTATAGGGCTTGCTAAACATTGCTCAATAAACAGATCAGATTTTCAGAGAGGATTGAATTTTCCCTGTCATGTTCAGCAGGAAAAAATAATATTGAAGCCAGGATACTTCTTTTTGCTCTCTGATATTTTATTATTTCTTTGTTTGCAGAGGTTACTTCTATCAGTAAGTAAATATCCCTGCGAATTTCTCTTTGTCCTTCATCAATCAAACCCAGTCAATTATAAGACTAGTGCAACTAGATCAAAACTCCAGGCTGTGTAGTCATATTACCACTCATATTATTACTAAAAGCGCATCTATATTCCAAACTGGGATACCATAACCCCTTTGTCATTTTCCAATAAAAAAGACCATACCAAATAGGCAGAGCACACCGTAATTAGCAGCTGGCAGAGAAAGCTGTAAATCTGTATGAGTTCTGAACGATTTGCTTACATTGTTGCTTTGTTGACAAATGATGCTGTACATGTTAATGTTCCTGAAATGTCCCCATTGCACCTGACGTGCCAATAAATGCCAGCCAGCTGTATGAATTATGGAAATAAGATTTTTGTTTATGAAGGTATCCCAGACATTTATTTTACTGCATGCCTCTTGACAGATTTAATGTCTGGAGTTACATTGAGAAGATATTTGCTACCTGACATAATGGATAATGGAAACTTTAAAGGCTTTTTTTAATGATGAGACTAATATATATTTTTTTTTAATTTTACCTTGTGGCTACACATTTACTCTCAATATAAACTTGCATATTTTAAATGAAAAGATAGTAAATTGTTCCTAATGTACAATGAGTTGAATGAAACCAGTGCTGCAGTGCATGAGGAAACAGAGAAAAACTATCTCCAAGAGCTACTACAGCAAGAATGCTGCATGCAAGCTCACCTGTTTTCTCTTAGTTTATCTCCTGTGCATATTTACTAGTACATCATTTGTGTACAAAGGCAGCTGCTAAGACGTAAGTATGATAAAAATCTTTTAACAGATGTATTTATAGCAGGCTTCATAAAACATTCATTTAATATGCTAAGGCAAGATACAGAGAACATAGAAACATGTACATCTACCAACTATATTTAATCATATTTAACTGCATTCAGAACCAAAAAATCTGTCATTGAATTCCGAATATCTAAAACTAAGGTGAACGTTCTTAAGTCAGACATATATGTAAAAAAAAAAATCAATCCTTTAGGTGTTAGAGACATGAAAACTCTTATTCTGACCCTACATTTAGCAAGCATCCTTATTCTGGTCACAGAAAACTATCACAAGCAGCCCATCTCTGAAACATAAACTCTGATAAGGCTTGTCTAGAGACGGGTTTACAGGTTATTCTCGAGTTTCCTCCAAAGCTCAGGCCATTTCTGCCGAGCTCTCTGCAGAAGGCACCCCACCAAGGCTCCCCCACCACCAGGGTGGGCAGCAGGTGCTGGCTCCCAGGAATCCCAGCACCGCGTTTTCCCTGCCCTCCAAGCAGGGAACCTGATTCCCGCTCCAAAGTGGAAAAATTTATCCTGGCAGAAGAGCCTGTACTACGCAAGCTCTTCAATTCTTCCTCTATGAGCACATGTTAGTGTATTGTCAAGAGAAACAATAGCCACCCCACAAACTATTTATTCCATCAAGAACAATTTATTGTCTTTTGTAAGTTCATTTCCAGCTTCTGAAGCTCAAGAGAGAAAAATCTGCTGGTTCTTTAAAACTTCAGATGTTAGGGACTATTTGTAGTCATCATGTAAATGGGGGTGGTAACCAAATTAACCAAATTAATTTTGTAACCACAAATCATTCCTATTAAAATTCTCCCTTCTCACCCCACCTCAAAAGAAGAATAAGAATAATAAGAAAAAAAAAAAAAAGGAGTCCAGATGGTTAAAATTATTTTTTAAGCAAATATTTAGTGGTTACAGTTGAATTCTTCTGGCACACATTCTCCACTACAAAAATGACACCCCACATTCACTGTGTTAACCATTTTCCAATGTGCCAGCCAAATGAATGCCTCAGAGAACACACACACACGTTATGGAAGCATTATCACAAATGCTGTAGTTAAAGCATCTTTGCACTTTGGACATAAAGAAGAGCTATTTTACGCCGCGTGGTAGAATTTCATCTCCAGGTATAACATGGAAACCACCAACAGACAACTGAGTTTTCTAAAGCGTTCCCTTTCCTGAAGCAGAACTACTTTTTTTTCAGCACATTTCTTTATTGCTAATGTCACTGGCAACTCTGTTTGGGAAGTGGTGTGGAAGGGGGGAAAGGCTTGTGACAAAACATTCTCAATATCTGCCATCTCCATATTTTGCACAGTTTAGAACTGTTTCACTAAAACATAAAAAGTGCATTCCTTTACTTCCCGTAACCTAAATAGTCCTTTACAAGAAGCCTAAGGAATGAATTTTGTTGCTCTGACAGTCGCTTTAATTCTCCCATGTATTTTCTCAGGCTCGTTCACACATTGACCCACATTGCTTGGAATACGCTGATATTATACCCTTGCCTTTTCAACAGATTTAACCACCACCACCACTATCACATTTGTGCCCCTCTGTGCAGCCAGTTAACGCCACAGAGCCGACTGGAAGGAGGCTGATGGGTAGAAGCAAGAGTACTGGCACTAGCATGGGGCTGGCTGCAGTGATGGATGGATGGGGAAGGTGTCCCCCTGTACAGCTCTTGCAAACTGGTTGCTCCAGTCTGGCATCCCAGGAGGCTCGCCAGATGGAGAAACCTTCTCCACAGCAGAACTGCAAGCTGTGCTTCTCAGGAAACTCGAGGCTGTAACCCTTTCCCTCTTCCTCCACATACCCTGTTGCTTCCAGATTTCTTTTGATGCCTGCGTATAAACAACGAAGACAGAATCCTATTTCTCAGAGACACACAAACTCGACTTGCTTCTAACCCTTTTTCCAGCAAATTAACCCCAGATAGCTTAACACTGTATATATAGCTTTGGGAATAGAAGTTAATACATTCTAGGTCAGAGCTAAAACCATTCATGTGATTCACACAAAGTGGATGTCTGTGTTGTGGTTGCTCACACTTCTTAAGCAGAAGAGAAGTTTGTTGTGAAGTTGTGGTGCTTGGATATCATGATGTTTGCACAGTCAGGAGTTGCTTTGTGCAGGCATTAAGATTGGTTGTCAAGTTTTCTTTACAGATTATGTGACACTGCTAGTAAAAATTCTGATAGAAATAGCAGTTTAAAGTTATCAAAGGTTTATTTCAGTAAAGCTTAAGGTCTGAGTTATGTATGCTTGCCAAATGAAAGGAGATACAGGTCTCTCTTTATATATGTATGTGTATATACACACCTGTTTTACATTGGTATAACCTCTCTGATCTCAGTGTTCTACATCAGGATACCGAAAGGTAAATCTGACCCATACCATAGAGCCTCCAAAGGGATAACTCTGTTTTTGTTACAAATGCCTATATTTTGCTCAGTGAAAGTTTAAAGCTAATGTATAGCAGAAGAGCAATGTAAGGAATCCCATGGTAAATCTCCATCCTCCTTTTGGTACCTATGGAGAGGGTAGTGTAGGAACTCAGGCTCCACTATCCGTTTTCTCTTTCACGTGCATGGAATTCATTGAAAGTAATGGGAAGGAAATTACAGTAGTCTCCCAGGTCTCTAACAAGAGATCACTGTGTGGAAAAATGTGACTTGTCAAGAGCTACTTTCTTTGTATTGTTTCGTGAGAAAATATACCATAAAGAACAGTCGAAGCCTAAAAACTTTGCATTCCTTTTCCAGTATTAAATCAAACCAGATATTGGTAAAAGGTGCAGTTTTACTGGAGGCGTGTGAAAAGGTGATAATATTCCTGTTGACTGAAGCCAGCGATTGGCATAGAACATATACACTGTTAGCAGTATATTATTCCATAAATATTTGCATTTTTCCCTCTGCAGTTCACTGTTTAAGTAGTCTGTTTATGACCAAAAAAATAAACACACAGATATCAAATAAACAAAAGGAAGAGATGTAATTAAAGGCTAAATTTGCTCACTTTGGGGTAGCAATTACTCTCAAGCGTTCCTCCTCTCCTCATCTAGGTAAAAAAAAAATCACTACCAAAGAAGAATACCTCAACCAAGCCTGGGTAATTTGTATTTCTATATGAAGAAAACAATATAGATGTTCTGTGAACTCACTTGTGTATATAACCCTGCGGAACAGAGGTTTTGAGGAGCAAGAGCAAACTGTTCCAGACTTTGCTGTGCTGAGTGTAAAGCAAAATAAACCCACATCACAGCAGAGAACTGCTGGTATTAAACACCCTGTTAAACGGCAATGGGGAATGGAGGGAGCACTAGCCACCAGGGCCAGGTTTGGGTTGCGTAGCACTTTATGATTAAAAAGAAAACCTCGGGATGATGCCTGGCTCTGTGCGAGGCCAGTTTGCAGGTAGCCTCCAGCATGGGCACCGCTCTGCCATTATCTTGTTATAGAAAACATTACCTGCCTCGCTCCCTGTTACTTAAGTTCTGCGCTGAAGAGTGGCACATTGATTAATTACTAGTCTAAAGTGCTTATAAAGCGTCAGTCCAAGGCAGGTTTACTAGGTTGGGGCCTCCCATGATTTATTGACCAAGGAGAAAAGCGAAGGCCATTTGTGAAGGAGCATTTTCTTCTTGGAAAANTTAAATTACCCAGCCTCTGCTCCCCCAAATTAAAATGTCTGACCCTGAAGAGTAAAGCCAAAGACTTTCTTTCTCTGAAACATGCAAAAAACTAAATAGCAATAGAGTTTTACTTCACTTCTTTTTAAAGGACACTCTGCAAATATTAAGAAAAGAAACAACCTGAATCAACTGGTAAGAAAAGTCTTGAAATGTCTTTTGCTGGTATAGGGAGCTGGGCAGATAACTTTAACATAATTAGAGACTTTCCACTCTAAGTATTTCTGCTTTTTCGATATGTTGTTAAAAAGGCAGAAGAAAAAGCAAAGCACAAATGCACTGATACACACACACGAGGCTTATCCACAGGAAGGATTAATTTGGTTTTGGTTTGCCCCGGTTGCTGGTTTGTTTTTGTTTTAACCAGTAGCAAACTGGCACTTTGGGTTTACTGCACTTCACTAAAGCCTTTTCATAGCATTTAGTGCAGGAATGTGAGAGGAGAAGATTCCCATATGACAGAGATCCTTTGATATTTTTACTTCAACCAAAACTTTGAAATACAGTAGCTGGTTTCGTGCACAACACATGACAATTTTTCCCAAAGTCGTCTAAACTTTGATTTACTTAACTGCTGTCACTGATGTGACTCAGAGAAAGACAGCATGAAAAGACTGAGAGAGGGAAATAGCTAATGTGTTCGCCTATTTGATGGCACAGGATTACATGCTACAATAATTAGTGAAGCCCGTATAGAAAGTCTACAAAAATATCAGCATTATTGTCTTATTTTCCTTCTTTAATGTCAAATACTTCAAATATTTTCACTACAGTACAACGCAGGTTTTCTAATAAAACTGGTTTTTTTCCCAGTTAAGCTTATGCTAAGCATGAGAGAAGAAGGAATTAAAATTCTGTTCTTGCAGACAGCAACGTGATGGTTTCCACTGGATTCAGTGGGATCTCACACCTGAGGAGCTCATAGTCCTTACCTTACATTCTGCAGTAACCTGCCCTAATACCACTCCAACATTACTTTGCAACATCACGCTGAATGGTGGCTTTAAAACATGATGAAGCAGTGTGATTGAGGTTGACTATTTTTCTTCTGGAGATATGTAGTACGTGGTTGATAACCTCTTAAACCAAAAAGATCTCCCATAGTGTACATGCTCTTTTTCTGCTGTTTGTACCTAGCAAGTAAACACACAACCTACAGCACAGCAATGTTTTAAAGGTGTCCTTAGCAGTTGCAAGAAGGATCATTAATTCTACCTGGAGAAATCAAGATTTCTCCTGGGGAGAGCAAAGTTGAGCTGAGGATTTCCTCCTTGCTCCACTGTTGACAGTCTGTGCTCATTCGTGATCGAGCTCCAAGAACAGTTTAGAGAATGTGTATGATCATGCACCAAAAATTTGAAGGAGACTATAGCATTTACAGGTCTACCACATGCATTAAGTACTATTGGTGGCACAAAGCTGAAAGGGAGGATTTCTTTCAGAACCTGCTGAGATGCTCTTAGCTTGTGTGTTCTGCTCAGGAAAAAGGAATTGCCTCTTAAGCCTTCATGGTGCGGTTTACCTATATGCAAAATGAAGACAGTGCTTGCCTTCAAGACATATAGAGAAGCTTAATGGAGCAAGAGATTCTTAGCCTTAATCAGACTTCCCTCACTTGCTAAGTACATGTGAAATCCTTCAGTTCAGGAACAAACGACATCATAATAAATGAATTCTCATTTTGCCTTTGGGAATTGCTTTCCTTGGGAATAGATATTTACAAAGCTATGAAAAAAAAAAGCCCTAAACAAACAAAATCCCCAAGTCCCCACATTTCTATCACTACTGATATTTCTCCTTCATATTAAATGCTTCCTACAATTTTAATTTATCAGGGATTCTACCTTTGGGAATTGATTCAGTATTTTGTCTAAATATGCATGATATGGCAGATTACAAGGTGTTCACTTAATTTTCGTACAGGCATAAGGACGTGTATGACTGAAAATGTGATAGGTCTGAGAGAGCTGCAAGATGAACATGGGGCAGTACTTTGCCATCTCCTCTTCTCTCTCATCCCCAACCTTTTCCCTCTGTGGGTATGGTAGAGAGGAGGGATCTCATCACCATCACAGTGAGTTTAGTCTCTTGCCTCAATGAGGCAAGCATTGGTCTTGCCAGATGCTGGACATCTTTGGTGACATCCAGTGCTTTCTGCATATGACCTTAAAGTGATCTGAGAAGCTCAGAAGTTTTAATGTGGCCTTCAGGATCGCATCTGTTCTAAAACCAATAGGCTATTTTCAAATGGGAGCTGGTAGAAGATTTCATGAAAGTAAAATATCAATGATTTCACTGAAATATTATCTATTTGTGGAATAAATAGATGCGGAGCCAAATAATTCTGAAGTATCTAAATACTACTTTCCCTCTCCCACTCACAGAATCTGCTTTAAAGCAAAAGTGCCAAATTAATACAAGAAATATACTTTTCATGGTATTTCCTGCCAGGCTAAGAAGTTACAGAGGCAAGAAGGGTCAGAAGAGGTTTCAAATATAGCACACTCCTTTTCTACTAGGGGTACTCTTGGATCCAGTTTCTTCTGCTCTAGCACTCGCCTGTTGGGAAGAGATGAGCAGTTGGTGCTTGAAGTCAAATGAATATGGGCCAAGGTTTTTAGCTTTCCAAATCTCTGCAGTGGCCTCCCAGGCCCATTCCTCCTGTCCCACCACTCCTTTGGGGTTTTGTGTCCTGCTGCCCGGGGGGCTCTTCCTCAGCATTGACTCCTCCACCTCTCTCATGGGGCTTAAATGCATGAGCCCTAGTTCCATAATGGGTCCCCCAGTGAGACCTGGCTGGTAGGACTGAAACACAAGCTTAGCACAGGAATTTCCTAGCTGGATTACTTCAGAAGCACAAGAGATGTGATTATTTGCAAAACCTCCTGGGTGCACACATGCCCTGCTCATCTCCTTTTCCTCCTTGTCTTTGTGATGCACCCAATCAGACAACACCTTCCTGCTTCTCTCCCCTAAATATTACACTCTTGGATCTAGGGATGTTAAGTCCCTGCAAGGATACCCTTTGCAGCCCAAGCCTGTATTATTTTCTGCCTGTCTTCCACCACCACATTTGCTGCTTGTCCTCCCAGATCCCATGTAGACTCTATTGTTCCTCAGGAAGGGGATGGTTAATCAGGAGACAATTACATTTAACAGTTTTGGGCAGTTGCTTAGATGGTTTCAGCACAGTGTTTGACAAGATGCTGCCTTCGGTGCTCAACGTCTGTTAAAAAAAAAAAAAAAAAAAAAGCTGCTGCCCAGCTCTACACACTCATTTTGACTTGCCAGGCTGCATTTCATACTCTCCTGAATTGCACCTACACAACCAAGTGTTATAAACTGGGTCACTGAGCTGATCTAAGTTAAAAATATCCCAGATATTCTTTAATGAAGTGTCAACAACTATTCTCAGGCTGAAGAGCGACTGGAATACCTCCTAATAATCTTGCTTACATATGCAAAAAGTATGCCCTAATCTAAAACGTATTTATAATATAAAATGGAGTTCAACATTTGACCTGAGCATATCCCACTCTGTCACACAGACAAAGGAAATAAAAATGTGTTGTTGTAATTTCCTTGACAGCAAAAAACCAAAACAAACAAGAAACCTCACACATATACGTCTAGGCTAATATATATGATAATGTGAAACAATGAGTTAGATTTTTCATGGCCACGTTGAAACTCATCTTGTTAGTTCTAAAATCGCAGCATGTAAACGTGATTTTTTAAAATATAAACAAATAAATAAATAAATGCATCCTTAAAACTTCATTTGTTAAAACTTCTAGCGACTTTCTATAGAGTTTGGAATAAGAAAGCTTCACAGTCAGGGATATGAACATGCTTCTTGGGAAAAATAGCAGAATAATAAGTATTATTGTTTTTATTGGTGGTGGTAGTTTAAATAATAATAATAGTAATATCATCATCTGTATTATTATAACCACAGCAGTGACAAGATGCCCTAATAAGATCCATGCCCCATTGTGTCAGGCATTATAAAAGCGCATAGTGAGAAAAAGTTTATAATCTCAGCAATTAAGGCAGACAAAAGGTGCAGTGAGAGGCACAGAGAGATGAAGTGACACAAGAGCCCACGGAGAGAGCAAACGTTAAGCCTCAGATATCCGGAGTTAGCTTCTATTTAAACACAGGCTTGTTTGTCTACACAAATACATGTACGTATTAATGCATATCACATCATCTAGCTTGAAGAGTGTATACGAGGATTAAAAGGACAAAGGAAAAAAACTGCGTTTTGGTGTTTTGTTTTGTTATTTGTTCGTTGTTTTTTTCCTTAGGTAAAAGATATCTTAATCAAAACTGGACACACTGAGAGCAGTACAGCACAGAGCAATGTGAGACTGAGCTTTGCTGTTGGCTGACTTCAGTCAAAACAACGTTCAAGCCACAACACATTAAAAAAAAATATTTCAGAGAATAACTGTTTGTAGGATCTGATTCTGATTCCCACACGCAATGGCAATGTACTTCCTATTGGGATACGGACGGTGAAAAAGAAACTTGGTGGTCTGCCAGCTGATGGAGACTCTGGTTAAAAGGGGGTAGACGATGTGCCTTTTCTAGCACGGAGATATTTCCTTCAGGTTTTGCAACCAGCTGTTAAGTACCTGAGTTCAGAGAGTCTCTCCTGTGTTTTGCATATTTGATAACAATGAGTTAACTATTAAACAAAAAGGAGCATAAGCGTGTTCTTTTTAATTTTTCTTGTACTGTGATTTTGATTTTTATTATAACTACATCATATACTTGGCTTTATGCACTTTCTCTTACATTTGCTTTTTAGGTGCCTTACAAAGACTGTTTTATTGATGGGGTTGCTATAATTAAGTTTTTTTGAATAAAAATATTTTTAGATTTCCTCATGTTTAATTAGGCCAGATACTTCAGCCTCATTTACACATATGAAAATGCCCAAAATATTTCAGCAGCTTAAGCCCTTTTTCCACGTTGCATTTAAACAGCCAGTTTTTGAGAGCTGCTTTTTGTCTCAAAGTTATTTAAAGTCTCATCTTGCCATTAAGTTACACTATGAATAATCTAGAGTTCAACTTCATACACGGTAATTGATAATTTTAAATTCTAGAACAGAAGAATTCAAAACTAATCCTTACATTACCGAGAGAAAGAATGAGTTACTTTTTAATCGATGGAAAATAACGTGGTCCAAAGTAGAACTGTGAGTTTTTTTTGAAAAAATAAGCCATCACCATAGCATTCAGCTCAAATTCATAAAAACAAATACACAAAATGACATTTAGCTGCAAGATCACATTTCTGTAAAGATAAACTGTAAGCTCAGCACAGCCACTGCTACCAAATGCTGTTTATCCGAGCTTTAAATTCTACTCCCAAATTTGAATAGACTGCAGAGCTAGCAGTGTTGCTGAGGAGCAATATCAAAATATGCGCCTCCTGGGTCTAAAACCCACAAGTTATTTTAGCTTCTGCTAAGAATTGAGGGATTTTCTAAGAAGTTGAGTACAGTAAATAGATAAATATATAAATAAATAAATGCATTATCTACCTTCATGACCTTTCTCTTCCTGAAAGCAAACAGCGTCCATCATTTGTAACTTGACTTTCCATAGAAGTAACAGTTCATAAAAATCTGTGAAACTACTACCGGGAACAAACAAATAAAACAATGACAGTGTAATAAAATAAAACTGCTGTTGTACTCCTATAGTAGAAGAATTGCTTCTTCGCTGGGATTAATACATCTTGCAGAAAACAATTTTAAATAATGTGTAACATATGGATTGAGCTTTTATTATTCTTCTAAAAGAAGACAATTATATTTATGTGATAAACTGTTCAGTGCTAGTAGCATAATGTTTATATTACTGGCCACTTAAATAGTATTTGGCATAGTTTTATAAGGAACAGAAGCCTCCAGATCTTTTGAAATCCATCTTACAAAGTAAGTCCTGTCTCTTACTGGAATGCAATGGTTTTGCATAGCTTTCTTGCAGGAAAAAAAATATACTGCAGGTAATCTCGTTGTTAAACTGCATGCATGAAAAAAAAAAAAAAAACAACTTTGTGGGGTTTTAGCTGCAATCCACATAGCATTTTAAGGCTTTCTAATGAAAAGTACAAAAACCTCGCAGCTGCTAGGGAATAGGAGCAAAAGGAAAAAAAAAAAGCAACTTTCAATTTTAACTTTTTGGAAATGAATGATAATTATACGCTGTTTTCCGTAGTAAAGCTTTTTAAGGTGTTTTTCTTAATCTCCCCACTTTTATAAGCAGCTCATTCCTACACTCGTATTTTGTTGCGAGTTTACATTTAAGAAAAGAGTGAGTTTTGGGTAGTTTTCAAGGAGCTGCTTTTGTCCCCATTATATTCCAGATAATTTTCAAAGGGATTACATAGAAACTATAGAAGTATTTATCTCTATATCTTCCAGTACTTAGTTGAGACCGCGTGCATTTCAAAAGGGAATAGGAATGTGTCACCAAATAAATATTTTCTGTTGCTGCTGTGTACATAGGTTTTTATTGTAAGCATTGCCGGCAGCAGCCTTTCTGCATTGCTGGAATTTTGCTATCCTGTGTGTCATTCAGATAACAAGATCATTTGGAAAAATTATGCAGGGTGAGAGAATGTATTTATTTAGGTTTATCAAAAAAAAAAAAAAGAAAAACAAGAGGGGGCAAAAAGAAATAATAGTATTGGTTTGGAGAATGTTACTGTCCCCATTTTTCACTCCTGAAGTTTACTATTTTCAATTCTCCACTTCTTGATTGCTCTGAAAGTTGAGGTTGTTAGCAAAAGATAAAGTGAGGAGTATATCAGTTTAAAGAGTGTAACCTAATGGAAGTGAAATCTGCATATTCAGTTAATTTGGGATTTATTATCCCAGTAACTAGACTTAAACCGTTCTGAAATCGTGTTGACTGAAGACTTGAGAACAGTACGAGTGGATGGCTGCCCCCACCCCCATTCTTAAAAGAAAACCTGTGCCTGCTGCTTCCAATTTAGTGCAATCATGCCTCTTACTGGCCAATACAAGATGCAGCATTAGCTGTCACATGCAAATGAGTATTCATGGAGACTTTGAAATGTGCAATAAAGAATAAAGACGTGCATTCTGCGAATAATTGTTTTCTTTTATAAAACAGGATCCAAAAGGGAGTGCCATTTCACCCAGACTCTATAGCCTTTCTATGGTTACAATCTGCTGTTGAAGCCAGATATTAGAAATGAAGTGTGGATAAATGGATAGAAATGAAGTGTGGATAAATGGAGGACTCCAGTCTCCTGTGCTGTCAATCTTTCACAATACTACGTTTGCTTAACAAGAAATAATCCAACACATGTTTGTGTTTCTTGCTATCTTGCATTCTCTTCCAACGGAGACTTTTAGATGCATAGGGGTCTATAATGAAGTTGTCCACTTCATATTAGCTTTTTTAATATACAAAACCCAACCTAAATTCTTCATTTTCAGAAGCACAGATATACAAGCTTCACAGAAAACCTGGTCTTTCAAAGCTCTCTGATATCATTTACCAGGATGAGTTAGCTCAGGTTTTTAGGGCCTATTTAGACATAGGGTGGGAAAGAACCCCCAGCAAGCTCTATGCAGATACACGCACACATCTCTGGAGTTATGAATAGCCAAGCTGAGTAGAGACACACACCTATTCACTGAGGCTGCAGCCAGAAAGTCTGTCAGAGAACAAACAGCCATCGACTTATATTTATATTAAATCATGCCGTTACGTGGCCCTATCTTCTCCTGGCAGAACCCCAAGTGCTTAGTCCAGTAGTAAGTAGATATCTGAATTGCAGCACCTTTGCAGTGAACTGGAGTAGATGAGCTGAGAGAAGTACATTGGTAGGCTCAGATTTGACCAAGATGGGAACAGACATGGATAAAACCGGCCATCCAGTAGGAAGAATGAGTGCTAAGGATAAACGCTGCCTGTATGATGAGGAGGTCTGACCTGTGCATGGAGCTCAGCAGAGAAGAACTATCCCTATACAGGTAACCCAGTGCCTTGGATTAGGTTTAATCTGAAACCTGGAGGACTCCTCCTGAGTCAGGGCTTTTCAGCAGGATGTGGCCCTGCAGGAATCCCAGAAAGGCAGTCAGAGAGCTGGGAGGCATCCCATTTCTCCTTTTCCCCCTTAGACTAAAATAAATAATTCCTCGTTGCTCTGTTTACTACTACCTTTGCTTTTCAAGGGCAGTCTCTTGAAACACAGGCACACACGTACAAACACTGAAGAAATTAATCACTGGCATTATCATTACAACTGATACAATTACTCTAAACAGAGGCATAAAGCTGTGAGGGGAAATCTGAAGATGTTTCACTCTTATAAGGAAGGATACCTGCCTACAAGAGCTCAGTAAGTTTACCAAGACCACCCCTTGTCTGCTTGCTCCTGTGATCCATGGTGGCAGGCAGACAGCTGATTCTTCGTAGGTTTTGGTCTGTATTGTGCCTCCTAAGGATGCTGAAAAGAAGATGATCCTGGGGCTAGGACAAAGGATTTGGAAAAAAAAAAAAAGGAGGTTTGGTTTGTATTCCTGAATCATCACAAACTTCCTTAGGCATGTTACTCAGCTTCTCATTTTCCTACTTACCAAATATAGCTAGAAATATTTTGGTATCTCAAAGATTTTAGCACAAGCCCTCCAACATACATATCTGCTCATATATTATCTTCAAGCAGACATTTTCAGAAGTGACTAGAAAATACTCAGTGCAGACACACAGCTCCGCGAGGCTTAGTCATGCAAAACACAATGTGTGGTGATGCATCCCTGAGACCACAGGAATGAAACCCAGAACCTCATTCACACATAAAACATACTTGCAGCTCTTCAAGGACTAGGTCCCTTTACTCCGTAGCTCTCCCTCCCCATATAGAGGAATTAAATCAGTTTATTCGTGGATCTTTGCACCACTCTCCATTGCACAGGTGGCCCTGCACTTGGAGATGTATCGCAGGGGAGATCCACATTTTGAAGATCTAATTTGGCTTCGCATTCTTCTGAGCCCCAAATCCACATTTCAGGGGATGACTGCAGCCTTATCTGCAGTCTCTGTACACAGTAGGGATTTGGCAAATGGAGTTTGGTGAAATGGCACAGCACACTCCATAGGAGACTGACTATAAATCAACAGATTTTGGCTCTGCTCCTGGCTCTGTCACTGATTTACCATGGAAACTTGGGCAAATCTTTTACTCTCCCTATCCTTCATCCTCCGTCCCGATAACGTAAAGATAATGATGCTGCTTTACAACCTCTTTTGAGATCTCGAGAAGTTAAGTGCTAAGTGCATTTTATTAACATTAATAGCACCCAGCCGAGAGGATGCTGTGTAACACTAGCCTGGCTGTCCCCAGAAAACTGATTGGCGTGGGGAAAGTGTGCATTTGTTAAGCAGCTTAGACATTACTCATTCCCATAACACTTCCACAACACACGGGGACATGATCTGACCTACTAAAGCAAAAGCAAAAAAAAAACAAAACAAACCACCATAAGGAGAAAATTTCTAACATGACCTGTCATCTTATTTCCAGGCTAGGAAAACTTGTGGATTTGCTTGAGATTATCAGTGTTTTCACGTGTGGTTATTATACTCAGCCACAACCACAGGGCTCACAACTTGTGGTGGAGACCATGTCCATTAGTAGGCATTAATCACCATTTTATACTCTCCAGTTCAGCTATCACTGAAAAGACATTTGGTAGATGCACTTAGTTATATCCTATCACACTTTATCTGTCACACAATTTTGAAATAAGTTAATTGTACTGAATTATATTGTAACGCTTGTATTTACAGGGCCACGGTATATTTCAATGTATATTTCTCAAATGCCATCTAACATGCTTTGTTATTTTATGCTTCAGTTTTCAATGTTTCTGCTCAAATATGTATCACAACAAACGCAGTAGAGTTATGAAAAATTTATCATTAATGCATGTTTTTTTTCCTGTGCTGAAGACAGAGGAACTTTGTTGTGCATGTTATAAAATGTTAAATATTAGAATTATTTAAAGTTAATAGGATGCCAAAGAAAATGACTAATAATACATTATACAATTAGATGCCTTTCATATTAGTGAATCCATTAACAAAATAAAATACATTCAAACAGAAGAGTTCTGATTTGCAATTTTTAGCAAGGATTGCCCATGTGTAAAGCTAAATTATTTATTCATTTTTTTTAAACTGCTGGATACATCAGTTTGCAATTATTTGCATTATGTTTGAATGCTTTATCATGTGGCTCTGATTCAAAACTACATATCTCTGAGTTGCTTTAGTATCTTCATTTGAGCAAAGCATTAAACATGGAATAAACAAAAGTAAGTTTCTTTCCCTTGATTTGGTAGGACATACCACAAGCTCTTTTAAGTGTTTAGGGTGTTTCTTTTGTTACTCTTTAGCCCAGATGCCCTCATGCAGAGTTTCACATCTCTAGTTTGCTCTCCCAAGTGTATCTTTTCATCTAGATAAGATTAATTCCCCTCTGTCTCCCATGTACAGATCTCAAGTCAGGTATCACACAGGTTTGCCTGAATTCATTCAGATGCTATTGAGTATTGCTTTTCCTGCCCCTGGATACTAATTATTTTGAAACTAATTATGCTGTGTCATCAGTTGATATCAATGCTACCCTTGAACAAAACACTAAACTAAAGTTTCTTACAGTATGAAATAGTTTTTAGCTCCAGTGATAATCTTCTCCTGCATTTTCCTTTTATTTTTGCATCAATGATGCCTCTAGAATCCAGCACCAGCTAAAGAAAGTTCCACGAAAAGCAAGTAATCTCCTTCTCGCATCCATCTTCTCTTCACTTGCTGCTGTCTACTTAATTAAGTCATTCTCAATCTTCTGTATCATAAGCACATAATGTTGGTTGATGGAAATGTGTTTTGAAATCCCTGTTTGTTTGTTTTTTAATTATCTGATTACACTGGGAAAAAAAAATCTCTCCTTGGCATACTACAATAAGTAAAAATCAGCAATAGCACTCTGTGTTTTTCTCTTTCACCTACTCAATCCAGTCATTACAGTCCATGGGATTTAAAAGTCTGGTGGACCCAAGCACAGATAAGCTCAGTAACATCATTTTAAAACTGGTTGCACGCTAAAGATGCCCTTTATCGTGACCTTTATGCAGCTGGTGGAGGTGAAGAATGCCACACATAGTGTCTGCTAAAGTTTATAGCAGGATGGTGGCATAACCTCACTCCAGATTATTGTCATCATAAAATACCCCCTTCCTATGTATTTGCCAACGTCAGCCCAGGGTGCAACTCACGATGAGCCAAGTACCCTGTGTTAAGTCAGCTGGTAATAGGGGAAAAAAAAATAAGAGTCCACGACCAGGACACAGAAAAGGTTTTAAACCAGTAGATTTGGCTGCACCTTGGGCACGGCTTGTGAAGTAGAAGGGCAAAAATATTAGAAAATACTTGTTCCATTATATTCGATTCTCCACATTCCTATTTCAAAATTTCACCATAGTTATGCTGTGTGAATAATACTGGCAATTAGAAGAAGAGACAGCGTGTTTAAGTTAGAACCACAGATTCGTAGGTTAATTTCAAAAGGTAACGTTCTCATAAGTCACTTTGAGGTGTTTGTCCACAGGACTCGATGATCCGGTGGGTCTCTTCCAACCTGGATATTCCATTATTCTATGATTCTATGAAGGGTTTTGATGAGGCTTAGATTATTGCAGCAGCATTGGGAAACAGCACCCTTGATCTCAAGAGAGCTGAATAAACCCTGTTACTTTCACTGACAACAGGCACGCTGCAGACTGAATAGTGTTAACATTCAGATGAGAGCTGAAAACCCAAGTGAGAGCTACGCTGCATTCTCACTTCTCAGGCTGTAGCATCATGCATAACTTTGAAATTAAAATACAGTCTGACTACGCCTCTAAGTGTTTAAGTTAATATGTTTAATAGTCCCTAAAATAATAAGTCTAAAGTGCAAACTAAGGCTTGTAAAAGGGGAAAGCAATGCTTCTTTCATGATATTTATGTATCCGGTATGTTTTTGTTCAGGACAGTTAGATACAGCAGTTTCCTGTATCAGAATTCCTTAAAGTTCCTCTTTTAAAAAAATGTTTTTCCAATTAAGTACATATACAATAATTTTTTTACAAGCATATTTGATGGAATTTTAATTTTAAAGGGAAACGTCAATGGTGTAGTCAAGAAAAACTACTCCTTTTCCTATATGTAGCCATCTAGTTCTTCTTAAATACTCTGAGACATCTGACCTGACATCAGCATCCAGTCTTTTAGAGTATAACTCTCCTATATATCCTCTACTAGACCCATCAGTCTTGTGAAAGTTATGCTAGTACTCAGTGTCCTCTCAAATGGCACTATATGCCAATAATTAGGTATCTGAAGCCCCAGATGCCCAAAGAATATATTAAAAAAGTGCTTTCCAAGACTGTGATAATTTGCTCATGCAAAAAATCCACTGAATTACACAATAATGCTGTTTGTTTGCTTGTTTTAAAGAGCAAGATTTTTAAAAAAGGCAGGAATATTCAATTCTAAATCCATTTAAAAAACCCCAAAAACATGGTATGAGTGTCTTGAAAATTTCTTAAGAAAACTAATTTAGTTGACCAGGAATATAATTCTAAGAAAGACTATTTCCACAAATGAGACAGTCAATCAAAGTACATAGATTTCCCCATAGAAGAAAAAGTTTCCAATGACTATAGAAGATGTAATTTAGATTTTTTTTCCCCTCTTCTTTTTGTTTTTGTTTCCTTCCTAGATCTGTTGCTTTGAAAGTTTTGAAGTTTGGCCCCCAGTGATGCCCCAGTTTGCTCCCCAGTACTCTTTCCTCCAGCTAAAAATATACCAATGGAGTTCAACAAATTATTGTACTACCAAAGTCTTCCCCAACCAAGAACACTCACTACTCACAACAGTTGTATCTGCCACAGTATTTATGGCTTTCCCAGTTCTCTATACAGAGGAGACCACAAATACCATGATAAAGTCTAATTCCATGGTGTGGTAACTTCTCAACCCATACTACCCTCCATAAGATTATATAATGTACATCCACATATAGCTTCACTCTTTTTGTTGCAGACCCTAGTGCATGTTCCTATTTGTCCACTAGTATTACATGCAAACCACAGAATTACAGAAATTGACCACAGGAGAAGAAAAACCACCCCAAATATTAGGCCATACCATGATCTTGTAAGACATTGAGCACTGAACTTTAAGTAGGGATGATGCAGATTAGTTTTCCAGCATATCCATCTCCTGGCACTGGAAGAGCATCCCATACCTTTGATACTTGGTTCAGTTTATCTATAAACAATCCTGGCAACCCCCAGCTACTGGAGACCATTCCACCATCCTAAAAATCACTGTTAGAAAGTTTTCCTGTTAGTGCTTTTAACGACTGAGTTGAGAAATCATTTCCTTTCCTTGCTATTTTGGAGACGTGTTGAATGGTATTTCCTGTAGCATTACTATCAGAAAAACAAACCCAAACAAAGAGTCACCCATGACAACAAAGAGCATCCTAAATAAAAATAAAAAAAAAAAAAAAAGAAAAGGCAATCCCTTGCTAGAGCATGTGAAACTACAGTCCTCCTCAGCATCTAAATAACACTCCTTGAGGGGTTATCAAGAAGCTCTTCAACTTCTTGAAGTGTTACTAAGCAAAAAGCTATTGTAACGCAAATAGAGCCATGGTTAGAAAAGAAATAAAAGGCATGTTTTAAAGGCTTGATCATGCAATACGTGCCATAAAATCCATGATATGTTTGTGGCTGACCACACTAACCTAGTTTACTGCCTCTTCTGCCCCATTCTACCAATTTATTCATCACACTCTCGAGAAGAAAAACATGACAATACCATTAGTAAGAGAAATTGTACAGTGTCTAGGGCTACAGACTGGGCAACTAAGGCATATAATTCTGATTAGTGTTCTCTCTTTTTACTGAGAACAAAATAAATTATATTGGAAAAGCATTAATATTCTATTATCCTCCCACACTTTTTTTGTATGATGCACAACATTTACAAAATAATTCAAAACATTGGTCGAAAAAAATTAGTATTTCCATCAGGTTTCATCACTTGACATATATATAAATCACTGTTTAGGTACTATACTTCTCCCCCTTCCTCTCTGGAAAGAGAAGAGAAAGATATGGAAACCACACCTTCTTTTGAATACAAAACCTTGTCCTGTATCTTAAAAAAAGACACCTTAACACAGAGAGAAAAGGGGATAACGTACATCAGTAATGCACATACATTAATTGATTCACCAACTACTATAGACTCAATTAAAGTATTCTGTTGTCAGAGTTTTAAAGCTTANAACACAGAGAGAAAAGGGGAGAACATACATCAGTAACCCACACATATTAATTGATTCACCAACTACTATAGACTCAATTAAAGTATTCTGTTGTCAGAGTTTTAAAGCTTAAGAAAAAAAAAAGATAAATTCTTGGCTACAGCTTGGCATATGCAGGTCTTAACCCAGAAACAAGCTGTTTTATAATTATTTCTGAAAATTGCTTCAGTCCATTTTATTTTCCGTGCTTGCCTGGGAAGTGTGAAAAAGAAAGAAAAAACTATTTTTGACTCAAGGCTTTCAAGACATTCTCAGCTAGCAAGTAACCCAGTTTGAGCCTGATATTTCCGACATGAACTCTGGACCACTCTTACTGGTTTCTCAGGGAGCGAATTATGTTGGCAGAAGCGAGGAAGGCTTCGCTGTCTGGGCCATACTTGATCACAGGCAGAACGTCACTACGGCTGGAGGGTGGCTTTAAGGTTAGACCCCAACATGTTCATGTGTTTCTAGGCACACTCACGTATGCCTGAAAAAAACACAATCAATAACCTCTTGGAAAAACTAACAAAACGCATGAGACGGCAGGATACAATGGGAAGTCTCACTAATGCATATGCACAATAAATTAAAGATCTACAAACAAGAAAAAGAAAGTGGCCGCAAGAGAGAACCACTCTCTTTGTTATTTTTTTTTCCCCGTTGACCCTTGCTGCAATTTTAAATAAAGCCCTCAACGAGTCTATTAGATCTTCATGTTCGTGGCTGCTTTCTGGAAGTTGGCAGCTGACAGAGGACCTGCTCTCCTCTGCCCACAGAGCTTTTGTTAACAGCAAGACCAGAGCTGCTGGCTGTCTTTGAAGTGGATGTATTGGGTCAATGGAAACACTT
>WAAB01008625.1:41728-79515 GCA_013389865.1 Piaya cayana
TTTGTGTTCCCCCCCCCCTCTCTGGTCTCTCCTTTGGTTTTTTTTTTCTCTTTTCTATTATTTTTTTTCCTTCTAAATACTAATTTCAGAACCACCCAGCCCATTTGTGCTGACCTGGTGGCTCCGTTTCAAAGGCAGCTTCAGTCTCATGTCAGCTCCACAGTCTCTGCCCACCAAGGAACGGCCAGTGAGGAAACCACTCTTGTTCCAGCTAGCCAAGCCTCAGACATACGGCCCTAGTAATCTTGTATAATCAGTAATATTTAAAACAAATAAAAAATCCCATTATTTGTTCCTCTTTTCTCATAGTTCACAGAAGAATTCTGCTGGTTAAAGGGTTCATCTTTAGCTGCTCACATGGTCTTGACTCTTACTTGTCAATTAGATTAATCCAGGACATTTTAGAACAATAAATGTAAGTACAGATGGAATATAAACATATTGAAGATTACTAATTTTGATGGCTGCTGTTTATTAAATCAAAAATAATGTTGCAATGAGGATTTTGTTGATATTTCAAATGGAAAGGGAAAATATATAAGAATTATATATTCTTTAGGAAAGGAAAAAAACCCAAACCAAAACATCAAAAAAACCAACACACTACCACACCACAACCTCCAAAGCAGCCCATGGGTACAAAAAGGCAATATTTTTACTTATTCTGCCACCTATGAGCTACCTTTAGAGAGGGGATATGGCACCTATAAACTCAAAACACTAGGTATGTTGAAATCCATAAAATTTCCAATTACTGCTTCAGAATTTATTGTGCACATATGGAAAATAATACTTGTAAAAGAGAAAGGGGTTTGTGCCTGGTGCTGTCAATACTGTGAAGGATGGGGTGATTATAAAGCAAATTAACAATACTTTTAAATGTGCATTCACTTATCTTTCCAATTAAATCCTTGTTAAACAACTGCACAGACAGTAATGGTGCTTCTGCAAAGCACTGATCAAGACAGTTTTATTGTAATTTTTACTCTGTAACAATTAATCAAGTAGGCATTTTCTTTATTATTAAATTATTTAGTTAATAAATATTCACAATCGGTTCACGTATTTGCGGTTTGAATTTTACTTTTATTTTTTTTTTAAACTCTACTGTAATTCAACATATTCGCATAGAAGAAATAACTGAAATGAATTCTTTTTACCAAATTTTTTTTTTTTTTGTGAACTCGAGGTAATGTCAGGGTAAGAGTAAATTCACCCTTTCCCCAGTGTGGTTACCAATTCAGATATCATGACTGCTCTTTACCACCTTCCATAGGAAATGTACCCCTCTGCTCAACTGCAATACCAAGCTTCTGTAAAAAAAAAATCATATTTTTTTCTTTCTTTTGGTGTATAAGTATAGTAACCAAGCTGTAAAACCACAGTAATTGACCTTTGGATGGTATGTGGTGTTTTGCAGTGAACGCACAAGGTATTCCAAATGAAATAAGGGGATGAAAGGTCATCTGTACAGCAAATACCAAGCATTTTGCAAACAAAGCATTGGGTGTAAAGACAATTAGGAACTCTCTTGTATTATGTATGAGCCAACACTTACTGAATGAACCACTAAGTATTGAAATTTGTATTTCTATGGTTAGTTTCCCTGAACATATATGCATTAGGATAGAATCCTAGTGTTTCAGCAATGTGTTATGAACCCTTTATAGCTCCATTTCTTTCAGTTAATTTAGTACTCATGAAAATTGCTTGTTTGACAGTTGTTGAAATTGAATGTCTTTCCAGCTACCCAGCAGATTAGCACACGAGGCATAAAGAAGCGAGCCTCTACCTCCTCACTCAGGTATCTCTGGTCTTCAAGCACAGATAGTCATAGAGGATGGCTGGGACAGGAACGTGAGAGCAGGTTTAGCACAAAGAAATTCTTACCCCATCAAATCACATTGTGCATTAACGCAATGGGTTTGAGCAGAGCAAGGAGACCACTAGAAATTTAAACTCTTACTTACATAACAATATCCCTTATGCATGAAGACTGCTTTTTCTTTGGTTTTTTTTTCTTTTCTCAGGCACTTCTCACCTCACTGTTGACTCTCTTGACCAGGTCAGAAGCTTGCTTGGAAAAAGAATCTCCCACTTGTCCCCAGTTTCATATAATGGTGCCTAAATGGCCCTGAGCAGTCCCACCTGGGGCTCCCTCTCTTCCCCCATGGGTTCAGGACCCATTCCAGCCCCACTCTGGGGTTCTGAGCCAAAACATCTTTTTAGCAGCACCCTCATATTGTGGAACTGAGCACACACTTTAAATGGCTTGAGAGACCCATTTGTAGAACCTTATTCCTTTTCCTTCAGGTATGGATTAGAATAATATCCTTATAAACATCTGTAAAAGCTTTGATTTACTGGACCTTGCTTAAAAGCAGCAGAAAACCTCCAGAATTTTCATAAAATTATAAAATCCCTAAATATTTTTTTTTCTTTAGTTGCAACTATTAGTCCTAAGCAATAGTACAGAAAGAATAAGAAGAATAGACATCTTTGCCTTATGTCTTTGGCTATCATAGAAACCTTTGAAATAGGTTAACAGACAGAAATATTGAATGACTGGTAGCTTATTTTCTACAACTCGAATTCTTTTAGCTCTTGTAGACTAAGAAAAGTATGAATTTCCTAATGTCAGTATTGGTCCAAACGGTTTCTACTGTCTTGATTCAGTGATTTGAAAAATGATGACTTAGAGTTTCAAAAGTGCTGAGCGATGTTATAGCCTGGGCCTCTCATGATCAACTGATCTTTTCAGCTCTTAATGGGAAAATAAATCATAGATAAAAGATAATCCTGTTGCACAGAAGCAAAAAGGTGTGATATCAATAGACTTTTATAGAAAAAGGAAACTCTGTGGAAGGGATAAAGTAAATAAGGTAGTTTATTCTGCTGATGCTTGTGTTGGCAAGGTCAAAGACCTCCTCAGGAGCTGCCTACCTCAAGAAATGAGAATGAAACACAAAGTCTATTTAGAGAATTTTAAAAGATACAAGGCACGTGTGGTTTTGGTTTTTTTTTTTTTTTTACTGTAAACCCATCTTCACCCTAAAAATTCTAGAAATTCAAGGAGGTTGTTAGACTTTTTTCTACTCCTGTTTCTTCTTTAATGATAAAGCTGTCAACTCTTATTTTGTAGTCCTTTCATATTCACCATTCTCTCTTATCTCATTTTTGATGCTGCAGATGACATTAACAGCATAAAGAAAAGGAGCCAAATAAAGATTTGCTATATTTTAATTAATGATTATTTTAATCAAAATAATTTGCTATGGCAGCCAGCCTAGAGTGTCTTCTATGATCTTTAATTTTCGATGTGATACGTATTATTTATAGCCTATAAATGTAGGTGTAACACAATGGCAAAGCGAGCAGGAAGAAAGAGCCCATTAAGTATTTGGCCTGTGGAAGAACTGATTGCACAGTCAATCTCTGCAATGTAAATAGGCTTTTTCAGAACATTTGTTTGCATTTATAATTAAATTAAACTTTAACTAAACTTAAAAAGAAATCTCTATGGGAAAATCATGTGTGTATATATATATATATAAATACTGCTTTCCCACTGTTAACTACAGAAAAATGAAGGTACAGGGTTGAACAATGAGGTCACAATAATTACTGAGTGAAAGTGATGTGCAGAGAGTGAGTTATTAAACACCATCCCACCGCAGAGCTTTATAAACTGGTAAATCAGTAGGCTGGGAGCATATGCTGGTTTTCCTAATAACTTTTGTGACTCCGTGAAGAAGTCTGGAACTGCTACTGTCCTCAGCACCTAATCGACACGAAATATTAGGCCCTTGAGGACATCAAGGGGAGACAACTATTGCCCTCCCAAGTGCATGTTAAATAAATCCCGCTCCCCCTCTCTCCCTGTGGTGGGTTTTACAGGTACAACATGACTCAACTGGCTGTTTCCTAATTGCAGGTTCCTACTTAGTGCAGAGAAAAGACATTATTTAAACAATTGAAAGAGTGGGTTGCTATTTTAAAGCCATTCTTTGTGTCCCTGTTACTTCTTGAACGTTCTGACATAGAATAACAGGGTTATTCTTAGAGGACTGAAAAGCTCTACTCTCCTACTTCCCTTCACATGTTGTTGGTGCCACCCTTGAGGACTGCAAAGTGACGTAAGCCTCTACAGAAGATGATTTTTGGTATTTCTCTAAGCATTTACCTGAGGAAAGGTTAAGTGCAGACCTAGCCAGATATTGTTATAGTTGAGCTTTTGAAGGATGTGTACGGGGGGCTCAGATGGATGATACCACTTCCCATTGAAAATGTATTGCGTTATGATATAAAATACATGAGTGCTCTAGTTGTACCAATCACAGAATCACAGAATCACCGGGTTGGAAGAGACCCACTGGATCATCGAGTCCAACCACTCCCACAAAACACTAAACCATGTCCCTCAGGACCTCGTCTACTCGTAACTTAAACACCCCCAGGGAAGGCGAATCAACCACCTCCCGGGGCAGCATATTCCAGTGCCTAATGACCCTTTCCGTAAAAAACTTCCTCCTAATCTCTAACCTAAACCTCCCCTGGCGGAGCTTGAGGCCATTCCCCCTTGTCCTGTCCCCTGACACCTGGGAGAAGAGGCCAGCTCCCTCCTCTCCACAACCTCCCTTCAGGTATTTGTAGAGAGCAATGAGGTCTCCCCTCAGCCTCCTCTTCTCCAGGCTAAACAGCCCCAGCTCTCTCAGCCGCTCCTCATAAGGCCTGTTCTCGAGCCCCTTCACCAGTTTCGTTGCTCTTCTCTGGACACTCTCCAGAGCGTCAACATCCTTCTTGTGCTGAGGGGCCCAGAACTGCACACAGTATTCAAGGAGCGGTCTCACCAGTGCCGAGTACAGAGGGAGAATAACCTCCCTGGACCTGCTGGTCACACCGTTTCTGATACAAGCCAGGATGCCATTGGCCTTCTTGGCCACCTGGGCACACTGCTGGCTCATGTTCAGCCGGCTGTCGACCAACACCCCCAGGTCCCTCTCCTCCTGGCAGCTCTCCAAACAGACCTCACCCAGTCTGTAGCTCTGCATAGGGTTGTTGTGCCCCAGGTGCAGGACTCGGCATTTGGCTGTGTTAAACCTCATGCCGTTGGACTCTGCCCAGCGGTCCAGTCTGTCCAGATCCCTTTGCAGGGCCTTCCTACCCTCCAGCAGATCGACACTTCCACCCAGCTTAGTGTCATCTGCAAACTTACTAAGGGTGCACTCAATGCCTTCATCCAGGTCATTGATGAAGACATTGAACAGGGCTGGACCCAGCACTGAGCCCTGGGGAACCCCACTTGTGACTGGCCTCCAGCTGGATTTAACTGCATTTACTACCACTCTCTGGGCCCGGCCAGCCAACCAGTTCTCCACCCAGGAGAGTGTGTGTTTGTCCAGGCCGGAGGCTGACAGTTTCTGTAGCAGAATGCTGTGAGAATAAAGACTAACACAAGAAACCATAATTATCACAACTGATAAATAGATAACAGTTCTCCAGTTCTTGTTTTCTTTGAATTATTTTGGTCACTCTGTAGGCAGATGTTTTGCACATACCCTAAGTAACCAGTGTCGAGAGTTCCTCGAACATGCTATTAACTTTACCTTTAGACCTGTGATTTTCACAAAGGTTTTAAGCCTGAAGAAAAAGATGTCTTGTACCTCTGTGCTTCAAAAAGCCAGCTTAGAGTCCTGTGTAACTTTACAATATCAGACCATCTGTTTTAGGCGGAAACTTGAGCAGTAATGTTAACCTCAAGTACGTTAACCTTTGGATGCCACGGGACATGACAGACAGGACCATTATTTTTATGGCACGTGTTTTTCTGAGCAAAGATTCTACACAGTGGAGAAGGAGGGAAAATCCTGGGTTTGCCTCTCTGTCTCCAAAGAAAATACAGTGTGCAGTCATTTGAAAGCCCAAGCAGCCTACCTTATCGACGCACAAATACCCAACAACCATAAATCTTAGGGAAGCCATGTAATGAGTCAAAACCATGAGGCCGACGATTTATTCGGTCTCATTGAATTTGCTGGCATAAATATTGATTCCTCATAAACCAGAGCTCATCCTCCAGTTTCAGCTGAAGACAGCAGGGATACGGAGTGGCTGAGGAGGTGGCAAACATCTACTGTATCCTGAAACATTCCCTAGACATGTAAGTGGAGGCTTGAAAGTGGGAATATTTCTAAATCTCTCATATCTTTCAATTTCGTAAGAATTTTTGAACCAAAATTATGTACGCTATAAAACGAATTGAGGAAGCTGCTCTCCAAAAGCTACTGTCTCCAAAAAACTTCCAATACAGTTCTGGTATTAGTCATCCAGGTAAATTTTAAAAGATTTAAGAAAAAGAAGGAGAAAAGCAGTGCAGCAACTTCACATTAAAATTAATTCGAAAGGATATAAAGTCTATGATGCGTTTTAAGATTTGGGATTTTTCCTGATTTCTGAAAAACCTATTTTTATTTCCTCATTAAGTACTATCACATAGTTCACTGTCATTGATGATATTTGCTAAGCTGCTCAACATGGGGATGTTTAGTCTTTGCCAGGGGTAATAAAGTGTTTGGAGACATGAATGTATTTGTCATGTATCTTAATTAGTCACCACTGTCGGCTTTCACACCCGTAAAAATATCTGTTGGTCAATCTGACTTTCATTTAAGCAATATCTGAGAAAAAAGTTCCTTTGAATTTGTGGAAATATGTCCCTCATATGTGGAATCTGTAGCAATACATTCAATAAATAAAACTTTAATACAACAGTTAGTTCTAATTCGGTTTCTTAAGTACCCCAAATATTCATCTTTCCTCTCCTCATTTTCTAGGGTCAATTCTTTACCTTTTCCAAGTCAACGATGAATCTTCCACTGGCTTTGACAGAGTCGGTACTATACTTCTGTCATTTTCTTTTCAGTTCTTTTCACCACCTTTTTCTCTTTCACTGCTTTCCTTTGGATCTCTGCTCTGCTTTTGGTTTTGTTTAACTTTCAACATCCAAACAGTCTGCTGCTTTTCCTTTTAATCTCTTCCCCCCCACACTGATTCTTCGGTTTCTACATATGCTTTGTTTTTGTCACCTTACTTCATGTATCATTTTTTTTTGCTTTATTTTTGTTTGTTTCTCATCTCCTCTTTAACTACCATTTTCTTCTGCTTACTCTGCTGTTTTTTTCTCTCTCCTAGCTGACATTTCTCTCTGAGCAATATCTTTCTACCTTCCCTTTGCTCTCTTTTCCAAAACACAGCTCATCATTCTATGCCACTAATGTATAGCAGATTCTGAAATACTGTCATCTGAGACAGTTAAGTACTAAACAAAACATTACCGGGGTGGAGGAATCACTTACCCTGATTGACAACAAATCGTAACTTCTGTATTGTTGCCAGATTGCCGCTAACTCTGTATATTCCATCAACATCTAGACCTGAAAGAGAAACACATATTTCATTTTAGATCATAGAAGTATTTTTCTTTGTGTGTCTGTCAGGAAGCCAGAAGCACCCTAACAAGTATGAAGAAGAGCAGCGCAGTGAAAACTGAAAAATAATCCACCTGACAAGAACTGAAGTGCCTCTTGCCTGATTAAAACAACAATGAAGAATAAAACTCATAGATTAACTTAAGTGAATACAAAACACCTAACTATAATTATCTTGTAATTCTGTCAGCAGAATACAGTTCTGCAAGAGTATTTCAGAGTGACAGGAAAGGAGAAGCAAATTAGCTCTCATGCTCATGGAGAAGGGCTGTTTGGGATACGCAGGATGCTGTGCAAGCCTAGCTTAAATATAGGGTGTTTATATTAACTGTGCTGGTGAAACTTCTCAGTCTGGGGCCTGGGTTTTTCAGACATGAATTTCTGAGGCTGTGACCTTTCTGAAAATAAAGCAGTGAGATACTCACCCTGAAATCATGCCGTGCGTTGAGACTACGCACAACTACCATTTCTCTACTATATTCTTCATAGCAGATCAGACAAGTTTGAAGATGAAATTAAATATCCCAAATAGCATATGCCCTGGAGTACATTTCTTCATTAATATAGGCCATTCTTTTCAAGGACAACCTGACAGTCTTGTTTCTCCCTGCATATCTACTCAAGGTTTATCTTCTAGGTGAAACTAGATGTCATACTCCCTTTTGTGACATATTATCTCCTACAGCAAGCTCTGCTGATATGACTGTTTAAAATAGCACTTCCAGCCCCAGTTGCATAGCTATAGCATTTCAAAGCACATGGGAACTGCTCTCCTTTCCCGAGAGAATTAGCTATTGTGCAACAATGACCAAATCTGCATGCTTAAAAATGGAAAACACTGAACTGTACGTTGTCATTTGATGTTTAAAACCTGCAAGTACATAAGAAGCCAAGACAACCTACACAAAATAGGATTTTTTTTTAAGGCTGCTCATCACTTGCAACACAAGTTTTAATTAGCTTTTGGCTAGCAATGTCAGAAAAGGCTTTTGTCTTGCAAATTTCTAAAAACAAAATTCTAAAATTCTCTAATTTCACAAACCCTCAAATTTTCAGGAAATATTTCCTGGCAATGTATCTAGGGTTGGTGTCATCAAGTGCTCCCCATTTCCTGACAATGTATCTAGGGTTGATGTCATCAAGTGCTCCCCACCATCCCTCCCCAGTTTGGGGTGGGAAAAAGAAAAAAACTGAAAGTATAGGAAAGAGTGAAAAGAAGTAAAAGCCCATAATCCTGATTGTATTAATGCTTAAGGAGCTGAGGTTCAAAACCTTATTTCAAAGATACTTGGAAAATGAGTGCCATAGCCAGTGGATTCAACTATTTGGAAGCATTTCTCACTTATCTTGAAACATTTTAATAGATTTAACTATCTTTTGGGGCAGTCTGAAACCAAATAAATTAATTTGCTTGTTTCTTTTCTCTCTTTACAAAATGCAGTTCTTATTTTTCCTGTATCCTGCTAGAAACGTCCTGATTTGTATCCATTTAAAAAAATAAGAAATATAATTCCATATCATACATCGGTTATCTGTCTTTTATTTGATAGTTTTCTATCCTGCACCTGTGAGTGTCCTGCAACTTAATACTGAGAGTGATGATTCATTTCAGGAAGATCTCCTTTGGTTACAGAGGGATAAAGAAAATGTTTATTTAAGACAAATCAAAAAGGATTTGGTAATCAAGAACACTTGGAAGTTATCCATCTCGTGGATATATAACTTATGACCAAATGGAAATTACTAAAATGTTTAAGTAATGCAATTCTGTGCTAAATCTGAGGAGTCTTGTTCTGTTTTAGTATGGGAGAGTGGTAGAACAATAGTAATTCCCAGAACAGGAATGTGGGACTAGTGTGGTAAGGGATTAAGAGTTGCATCATGTAAATTGAAGTCTAAACCAGAGAGTAAAGAGGGAAAATAAAACAAGCAAATAAACAAGAGAGCTCCAAAACAGAATGTTAACTTTCATTTAGATCTAGCTCAATTCTGTTCTTAACCTTTTTGGATATATGAAAGTGAAGGCAATACATGTCACTTTGGGCAAAATAGCCGTGTCTCACATTAATAGCATCAATTTGGAACCTACATAGCTTATCTAAATCAAGTGCAAATGACAAACTGTGTTGTATGTGGGTGGATATTACATCTTATAAAATGATCTGGAGTATGCAAGTGCATTGTTATGGTTACAAATTTACTTTGGTTCAGAAATGAGGTCTGAATAACACTACATTTGGACACTCTACAGTATGGCAGAGAGAAAAATGTAAAAAAAAAAAAGTCCAAGAATATCAAGCCAATTATAGTGTTCACGTGCCATCAACTTTCTGCTCCAAGAACTTTGAAAGTTAAGCCAAACCAAACCAATGTAAATTGGTGGATTTGGACATCCTCTTCATGACCACATTATCTTAGCTGGATTGTTAACAACTTATTTTGGAAATCCAATTAGGCGCAAAAGAGAAAGAGAGAGAGAGAGATGTCTTTGTAGTTCTAATATCCTGATTCTATAAAGAATTTTCAAAGCCAATTCACTTTTAAGAGCACCTCTATCAAGAATAAAAACATCACCGCACTGCTGTCAGTGTTTCTTCACGCAGGCTATAAATACTTAGGGAACAAGATGAAACAAAAGCCTTGCAGAGTTTCCTATCTGGTGCCTGAGTTTAAGTATAACAGTAAAGAACATTTCAGGAAAAAAAAAATTGTAAGATAGCCTGACTGGTTTTCATTATAGGGGACCTTGTGATTTGGAGTGTGGATTATCAGAGAAGAATCACTAGTGATTCTGTGATTTTACTCTAGAAGATAAAAAGTATTTCTTTCCCAGTCTCTAATTTTGATTCTGTTTGTTTTGATGAGGAACCTGAGAAGAGGATAGACATGCAATTAGAAATGGCAGCCAAAAATATGACAGAGGCTTCAGTATTTCCATTCTGACTTCTGTGATGGGACAAGAAACTCAGGGAAAGAACTTAAATCAAGAATATATCAATTTAGCTGCCAAAACATAGGCAAATTTTAAATATTTATATTTAAAAAATCATACAGGTATTCCTGATGAGAAACTTAAAAGGCAACTGAACTCAGGCTTGGTTGAGATTCATGAATATTATATTCCCTCTGCGTAACTGCACAGATTTAGAAGAACATTTATTTTTCCTGCACCCTTTCTTCTAGCCAAAATGGTGATAACCATGGATGCAGGTCAGCGTCAGCTTCAGTAGCGGTTTGAACTAGAACCAGGTAGTTCAGAGAAACATCAAAAGCACGAGAAAAAAAGAGAACTTAGGTGATATACCTGTCCAAACATACATTTTAAAATTTTAGCCTTTGATATTGTTTGAGGTAGTTCTGATACTTTATGAAATGCCTTGAATGAGAGGTTCTCATTAATTCTTTTCTATTGCTTAGAACAAATCCCTCTCCCACATCACACTGCATTCTGCCTAAGCTTGACGTATGTTCGACAATATCTTCAATGTGAATTTGACAATATCTTTAACCTGAATGTGAAAGGAAACTCTCTACACATGGGAGGAGAAGAGGGTGGTGTACAGAAATTTCTCTCTGTTTATCAATGAGATTTAGAATTGAAACAAATGATTTTAAATGCTAGTAGATAACTTCCTGCATAGCAACTCCAAAAAATTCCACAATTAATGTGTCCTGAAATAGGTGTGGTCCACAGGCCTGTCAGGAGTTTTGTAAAAGAAACCATCATGATGGATTCAAGAACAAAAAGAAGTACAATCTTGAAGAAAGGCATTCTTTAGTTAGTCCTTTCATTTAGAATCAGTTATGTTCAGGGCAAAAATATTGTATTTCAAAGGAGCCTATTATGCCTTCCCATAAACAGAAAGATCATACGTTTTAAAACTAAAGTATCATTATGTAATCAAGCTGTTGTATTATAAACTATTTTGTGGGCTCAGATGCCCAAGGCTATCTTTACAAATAGTTAAGAGGTCATTATCAGGGTACATTCTCCCTGAAACTATAATTCTTTCCTTCTGTTTTCATATGTCTCTTACCTTAAATATCTGATTTATAAACAATTTTTTTCAAGTTTACTAAAGGAAACAAATGTGAGGCATGAACTCATGTAAAGAAGCAGAAATTCCTGAATGAACTCAATACACCAATCTCAAGATTATGTGTTTGATGAGAAAAAAACCACCACAAAACAATGCGCAACAAAAAGAGTTTCACCAAAGTATCAGTATTTGTATGCCTGTAGAATGAAAAACGTGAGGAGTAGCAAAGAATAAATCTGATATTAAAATTTGACATTAGAAGTAGGGTGTCTGGATGGGTTTGCAAAAGGTACCCATAACTTCAGGCGAACGTGGGAGCAAAAAAACTGGTTTGGTCTGACACCATGGAAGTCAGAGGTGAAAATGATGAGAACAATGAAAGTAATTTGAGTTACACCATATAAAAAAAAAAAAGGAAATTTAGCAGCAAACCCAGGGCATATGGATGTAAAACATATGCTGCAGAGGTGGTTTGAGCTGAAGATACTTGAACCAGCAAGCATGGCACATAGTTTGATCAGCTCAAGTTGAAATAAGCATCAGCTCCTTTTGAACATAAGATTATTTGCACTCAATGTGGCTTTCAGTGTTGTTGATATCTCTATACTGCTTTTTGGTGTGGCATTGGGTGGGGTTAGGTGTGCCCTAAAGCTCCTGGAGCAGGGCCACAGCCTGACACTGGAATATGCTCTGTTCATGTTTTGATTGTCAGAACTACCCACTTTTTATGTGCCTCCCATCCAAGGATCATATTCATGTGGCTGAAAACAACATCCCAATTGAAATCTGAGATGAAAATGGGTCCCATTCCTAGTCCAGAGAAGGTACTCGGATACCATGGAAGTGGATGTAATACAAACATCACGTTAGATAAGTCTACTGGATGGAGAAGAGTAAACAAACCTAGAAGACTGAATAGTAGGTGATATTGGAAGTTGATCTGAAGGACAAAGAGAAAATTGTTTTAAAAAAAATTACTTTTCACCTATTAGTCTTTGTGATATAGATGAGTCTTTCCTTTGTAAATAAAATATAGAGAAATACTTGGAAATGATTAAGGCTGGAAACAGTGGCAGAAGAGTTATTCTGATATTTTAAAAGCAACAAGAGGGATGTGCTTGGAGACCGGCTAGACTGACCTCAGTCACAGACAGTCTACTTAAATAATTAATTCAGGACTTTATGAACAAATAATTCATAGCAAAATAGAATTAATCCCAACCAGCATGATTTCGTGGAAATCAGGACCTTATCTAGGAAACTTGTTGCTTTTTTTCCCAGGATTGGGTTTTTATAGGTCTGGTCGATAAAGACGATGGTGTTGAAATAGTCTGCTTGGATTTCCATGATGCTTTTGACTTAGTAGCTCATGACATTCTGATTAAAGCACTTGCATTTTATGGAATTAACAGGGCATATATTATGTGGATTAAAAACTGCCCAAATGAAAGACCTCAAAATATGGTAGTTAATGGGTGATATCAGTTAACAAGGTCATAACTGGCAGGGTTTTCCAGAGTGGAGCACTCAATCCAGTACCATCTAATAACTCCTTTCAGAGATACAGACAAAAAAAGAAAAATAGTAAAAATCTGCATTGGCAAAGGAAGCAGCTGACACAAAGATCAGGGAGATATCAAGTAATGATCATGACCGGTAAAGTTATAGAAGGCGTGAGCTGCTGCTTTAAATGGTCTCTAGTAGAGTGCTGTACTTGCTATTGAAGCAAACAAAATGAAACATAAAATATGTGCCTCATTGCTTCTTATTAAAGAGAGGATGGAGAGATGTCCTCCCCATCGATACTTCTCAAATGGTTTGTAGCTACTGGACTCATGACCAGCACTGCCCAACTGCAGGAACTGTGACAGCCAAGCCTGAATTCAAGGTAGTTTAAACAAGATTCCCATGACTCTACTATTAGAAAAATGCAACACTGCATCATAATTTAGTAAAGGCAGAGACCATGGGGGAAAGGAAGGAGAGGAGAAATTACACCAGTTCTTAACAAGCTATGAAATGGATCTATAGGAGATGTCTGACATGAGGTTTGGTGAATCTCTTTAGGAAATTAGCTAACAAGAAATAATTCTGTGTTTGACTGCAATAATATCAAGAAGATGAGGGGCATTCCTACATAAAAAAAGGAATCTCATTTTTTCTTGCCGTAATAACTTTAAGATGCAATGAAAGGAGAAAAGCTTGAGTAAGATCTTATTGTTTTCAGGACCCTGTAGAAACTGTTTAATGGAAGCAATTACAACACCGAATATGAGTATTACATACTGAGACTAACTAACAAGTGAATATGATGGATGATATACTTTATGCTGTTTCTCATCACTTGATAGTAGAATTTCCACTTAGATATTTATACACAAATAAATAAGAGTAGCAACAGTACAAAGCAGCTGCAATTTAAACTAACACACATCTCACTGCTATGCAGAGCTGTCATTTAATGCCTTGCTATGCCTTCCTCTTCTCTATTGTGTTGCACTGTCTTTGACATGCAAGAAGTTTATGGTTTAAAAGCCCCAGGAACAACAAGACTTATTTAGAAGGCTCCCTGTAACAAGAAAAAAAAAATATCTCAGTTTTGAAGCTATTTGTTTTGAATGGAACCATCAAACATGCAGAGTGCTCACTGTAATTTTACCGTTACCTCCAATATATATTTTTGCCATCCTGATAGTCCCACTTCTTGCAGCTAAACAAAGTGACCTCATCGCTTTCCACTGTATTTTCTTTTAAACATTGCCTGGGATGATTGAGATTCAGGAATGTGGGAAAATGGATTCCCAAGCCACGTCCATCCCCTTTAATTCTGAGCTGTAATTTTTGGCTTGGCTTGAATCACAGTCATCACATTTCAGTCTGAATCTCTCTGTAAAGTGATCTTTCTTAAACATTTCTTTCACTCATCATGGGATCAGAAACAAAGCCATTCTAGTCTTTCAGCGAAACACTTACAAACGTCTTTTTACAGCGACTCACAAGAGCTGAATTTCCTTTAAAAATGTTTGAAAAAGAGGAGGTTTTCATTGCCTGATTGTCCTCTTTGTGAATCTTGTCATCTGTATGCCATGAGCTACAGCTATTTTAATCTGTTTTTGTTTGCAATCCATTTGGTGTCCGCCCAAGAAAATGCAGGTGATTCTAATTAACTTACTGCTGAAGATGTGGAAAAATCTCAATTGTGCTACAGAAAATTATACACTTAAAACCTTCCCTCCATTATTTATAACAGCTTATTAATGAAAATGATTACATGAATACATTTACCACCTGATTCATCTTTGTTCACTTTTTAAATCAACAAGGTTTATGCAAAAGGGGAAAAATCCCTACCAAATACAAACCTCAAGTATACACATCAGCTTGCTGGTTTGAATGGAATGGCAGTTTAAAAGGAAATAACATTGTCTTGCTTTATGCAACACAGCATAATATCTGAAATTGCCAAATGTTTGGAAGTAGATGCTCTCTCTGTAACACATTAGAATTTGATTTTGTGAATGTTTATTTCTTTCTTGTTTGCTTGTTTTTTTATTCTCTTTCAATACCTTAATACCCTTTACCACTCCTATTTGAATCATAGAATCATAGAATCACCAGGTTGGAAGAGACCCACTGGATCATCGAGTCCAACCATGTGCTTTTATTTGCTGCAGTTACTCCTTCTCATGTATGGATTAGTAGATTCATTCTGACCAATAATTAATTTAGCTGAAATACAATGGGAATTCTCAGTTTCTCTGCTGCTCTATCAAGATACTTCTTCCACTACTTGGCCAAAAGGTCTTTCAGGAGGATCAGGAATCTTCAAAAGCTGAATGGTCCTTCACCTGTAACTCTCTTGGGACATAAGCAATCTCATGTTCCCAGAGATGTGCAGCTTCTAACTCTTACCTGTCTGGGATTGTGGCCATTGGACACTAGGGTGATTGAGAGAAGGGAATTTCAGGTAGAGAGATTTGAGATTTGAATTGCAGGAAAATCAATATGTGTTAAATACTAGCAGCGAGTATTTTCTGCTAGGTACAGCTACCAACAGGCAGTTCACTACCTTCCATCGATCAACATTCTATTATTCTATGCCGTGCAATATGCCCTGTGATAGTCTAATTCATATGTGGTGACAATATGGCTAATGTAGTTTGCTTTGAGCTGAGTGAAAGCCTGAATAAAGGTTATCATTTTAGGAGAAGTTGATGATGGAAAAACTCATCCACTCTATGACATGATCAGAACAGCTGGGGATGTAATGTGGAGGGTAGGGGAGAAGGGAGCCAAGGTATTTTGTGTGTTTAAGAAATATATACAACATTGCCATTTCTTACATCCCAGCTGTGCCTGTTAACTTCTGGAAACGTGTAGAGCTCAGCAATAAAGCATACTTGACTGATATTTACTGCAATGTGTATTTTAAGACATTTTCTGTCACACATCGCATTCTGAAAGAGTTAAGTAACATGAAAAATACAGGCTCAAGATTATATCTGTCATGGATGAAAATACTACATTTATGCCTCATTGTAATCCATTCATTGGTTTATGGACCCCAAGCCCTCCAGGGAGTGTCAGAGCTCCACATGATACTGCTGAGAGCTGTATTTTGCTTTTGGATTTCTGATTTAGCTGAAAGAAGTTTAAAAACACATGTAGCCTGACAACTCCCCATTGGCTATACAACTGAGGAGGGTCAAGAGCATAAACGGTTCCAGGAAAAGCCAGCTGTAACTTATGCTCACTAAACTGGCTGAAGATCTGCTTCTTACAGACAGTAGCATACAAGAAATTTATGCATTTTGCTAAATCCCCCCACTTTGATTAAACTGTGCTTCATTCGGGGATCCATCATCACCGACATCGTGCCTGTGGTTTTTAAGCAGCATCAGAATATTAAAGGAAATTGCACTTGGAGGGGGTCTAGTTCTCCTCTTAGGACTATACAGGACTTCCAGTCAGGTCCACTGACATCAGTAGGAATCGTGGTTAAAAGCAAAGGGACAGACAATTCTCCAAGCATCCCTTACTCCCAATGTTGATTCTAAAGAGAATTTAGTGCCCTGTAGGGACAAATTTCTTCCCATCTTTCGCAACAGTGAGAGATTAAATTACACCTCAGTAATGACACCTCCCCTTCCTGACTAGTACTGCTGTTTATTGGAGTTCTGGTGGTTGGAAACAGAAGAATTGTACATTTGGGTATTTATAATCTTCAGCTAAAATGGGTATGGAGTTTGAATTTTCTGGACTGTCATACCTTTGTTTAGCAAAGAGATATATATTTTTAATAATGGTGACAGACAGGAAATTTAAGATAGAATAAGGAGGATATTTAGGATGGAAATTGAAAGTCACAGGACAGATTCTTCCATCATTTTTAGAGGTAGCTGAGAACTCCAGATAGGCCTGATATTGGTCTGTATAACAGAACCTTTTTTTTTTTTATCTCTTCATCAGTCTTAGATGCCTCAAGGTTGTCTATTTTGTGTTCAGGGACAGGTCCTGTTTATCCTTTTGCTGCCAGCTGTTGTGGATTGCTGAGGAGCGGATGTGAACATCGTGTTTGACTGTTACAGCTCAACAGTGGTTAAAGAAATGTCAGCTAGGCACTTGATAGTACTTGTTTCGTTGCATAACACAGAAGGCTGGATCTGTTTCTTACAGTTAGAAACTCGACCAGCTCGGTTCTGCATTTCTGACAGAAGGAATGCTCAGAACCCTGCTCTAAAAATGAAGTTTTGGCTCTCATGTGCAGTTGGAAACAGTCTTTGCTTATTCATGATATCTTGTAAGCATCTATCTTCATATTTGTTTTTCATTTTTAAGTGAGATAGAACATCTAAAAATGAGTTTCTTTAGTGTAACCACACTATCAGACACCTTTGGGTGTTACAGTCCATGCCTGTGTGGAAAACTCAAAGCCTCTCTTGGAAGATAAGTATACATGTGATTATCTAACACCGACTTACTGAATTCTTGGCATTGCATATGTGTTTTACAAATAAATGTGATAATACAAAGGTGTGTGTGTATTTATATATGTAGATAACTTTTAGTTTAGTGCATCACACACATCTAAAGATACAATAATAATTAATATCATGGGATTTCGTTGCGTGACTTTACTCCTTCTTACTCTAGCACAACAAATAAGAAAAAAATTCCAAAAGGTGCCTGTAGTCTTATGAAAGAGTGACATCAATAGAAACATTAATCTTAAAATGACAGGTCTCTATTGTGTTTAGGTATTTTCCCACTTTTTTACCCCATTTTAGCTGTGGGATTCTGCAGTTATGTATATTATTTTTCTGTCCATTACCACTACAGTTAATGTCCTCAAACCAATCCAACTACCTTAAAAGATTTTTTTTTCTGCCTCCATTTAATTTTGGCAAAATCTGAACCATTGCCAAAGAAACATTCAGCAAAATATATATTCAAGATATCTACAGAAACCGTAAAAATCCTGAACTGGGTTAATAAGAGTAATAAGTATCAAAACTCAAAAGACTAGTGCACACTTCATTAATTTGATGGAAGCAACTCCATAGCTGTGATCCATATGTGACGATAAACCACATTCAAACAGTGCAAAACTTGTGTATTAATTGCTCAGGATCTCCTAAAAGAAGATTGTTAAAATATAGCTTGAAATTGAATAAATTTCTCTCTACTTTGAAATATGCAAAAAAAAAATCACAACAAATTTCAAATAATACAAGTAAAGGATACAAGAGACTTAAAGGTATACAGAAAAATACTGACTTTTTGAGAAGAAAAAACTAGTTTCTGGCAACTAGGATGTAAGTGAAACAAATTTTGGGTGAAATAAATGCGTAAACATTAGTACCATTTGATATTTTCATGCAAGATAATTATTTTATAATTTGAAGCTACAGGAAGAATTTTGATTTCAATCATTGACTTTGTATCTTAACGCTGACTGTGGTGTGGGATGATGTAAGGAAGGTGGAAGTCCAATCTCATCTCTTTTACAAGGGTTCACACAGACCTTCTGGTATTTCTGAAAGCTTGGAAAGGAGAGGTTGGCATACAGTGTTTTCCATATCTAGTTGGATTCTTTGGTGAAAATTCCAGTAAATTTTACTGATATTTAATATAAAGACATCCAAGACGTTTGCAAATTTTCTAATATAAACTCTTACTGTAAGCAGTGCTCTTTGTGTTTTTAATGTATGACGTATCAAAATACAACAAATGCAACTGAAATAGAGATGATAAAAGAAGCCTTTGTGAACAATTTCTAGTGTGCAAATTCAGATGCTTTTCAAACATCAATATATTCTGACTGTTTGTGTCTTTGCTCAGTAACGGTAGCAGTGATCCCGTGCAAGAAGCTCCATCGCTGAATGACCAGAGAGTAGCCACTGCTGTGAGGATAGTCCTCCAGGTCATTGATTAGGGCATTAAATAACATAGTTTGTGAGCTCCTCTGTTTTATTGGTAAAGCAGGAAAGCCTGAAGAGCTTTCTTCCAGCATATTCTACCTTCCTGTTTGTATTCAAGTCTGGTTTACAGTGTAGCTATGCTGGAGAATTTGAATTATTTTATTTTCAGTAATTAGAGTAGGTGCTCAGCTTGCTTAAAGTGAAGTTTATAGGCTAAGTGAAAGCAGTTTTCATTAGAAGAGGATGTATCTTATCTTACTACTAAGGTTTATTAAAAATATGTAACACCTGATAATTTAACACCAAGTGAGTGACTGCTATATTTCCCCCTCTCTCTGTCTCTCTCTCTCACACACATCTACAATCAAACACAGGAATGCTTCTCGACTGCCAAACTATGTGCCCAGATTTTGTTCACTTTAATCTCAATCATATGAGTTAGAGAACCATGAAACAAAGTTTCTACCAAGTATACTGACAGATTTTTAGTTCTAGTGGCTCCACGGGGCATCACTACAAGTATAGTGAGAAACTTATTAAAGATTTCTGAGCTGATCCGTTTTCCATTTAAGTCAACACGAGAAGTATCATCATAAAGAACTCAACACTTGCTAACTAATACCATGCACTCATCAAAATTATTTCATTTCTAAGTAACCAAAAAGTTGTGGCACCTCCGACACCATTGTGTGGTTTCTGCTGGCACGGGAAAGCCATTTGGTGGCAGCTACTTTGGTGTGTTATGTCACATAACACCATGTCACTTCAGGACTGATAAATCTAAACACATGGTTTGAAACACTGGGGGAAATTTTTCCTTGGAAGATGGAGGGAAGAGACATGGAATAGCCTCTTTCTGTCTTTTCAGGATTTTCTTATTTTCTGTGTGAAGGCATCTCAGAGAAGACCCATCACCTTATTGTAAGAGCCTCAGTATTACCTGCAAATGGCCCGTAATCTAGGTAACTGAACAAATTCTTGTTCTTTGGTTTTAAATTCTTAGGGAAAATCTGGACATTTACATTTGTGATGCAAATACATAATGCTTAAGGCCCTGATTCAACAAAACACTGAAACATTTCCTTAACTGTAAGAAACACACATTGACTACAAAATAGATCTATTTGGGTCCTTAAAGAGAAGTCTCCATCTGTTTCAGTGGACAGAGGTTGAAATTGCCAAAGCAGAAATTACAGAAAGAAAGAACCTATGTTCGTTAGAAAGTAGGATAAACACGGGAAACCAGCTTCTAATAGCACTGTCTGTTTCATAAGAATTTCATAGAATCATAGAATCACCAGGTTGGAAAAGACCCATCAGAGCATTGAGTCCAACCATTCCTATCAAATACTAAACCATGCTTATTTATTAGATATGAAATTAATTATTTGAAATAGAAATCGCCATAAGCAAAGGCGAATGAAGAGAGAGCTGAACCAGGGTGGCTGGAATTGCTCAGGACCCGAGTGACACAATCCTGCTGTGTTATGAAACAAAACGACCACATTTTGCTCTCATTTACATATATGTCATTCCACCCAAACCAGGGAGCATTGTTTGTCTGTGTGAAGACAAAAAGAACTCGGTTTGCTATATAATTACATCCATGATCTGTGAGGATCCTGATTATAACAGAACAATTTGCTAAGCAAATATACAACTGGAGATCTTTAAGAGACTTGTTAATTCCTTGGGGATTTATCAGGCAGTAACCAATGTAGGGACAATTCAGTTACTATGTTGCTAACAACACTGGTTTCATAAATTCAGAGGTTAAAATTAATTAAAAAGTCTTCTATTAAAGAAGTGAAAACTTTAAGATGAAGCCTCCTTTCTAAGCTACACTCTTACTTCACCCTTTGCCTTGTTCCTGAAGTTTTCTGTTGCTACGATTTCTCTCACTTAGGTATCAATCCCATCAGGCTGCTATATTATATGGTTAAAATATTGATGTAACACAAGCTACTACAGCAAATAATTGAAGTAATAAAATACAACTGCAGTTATTCGCTCTCTTGAATTGCAAGGAGACAGGGTTTTTTAAACTGACCCCACAGTATTGCATGCAGACAGCAAAACTTCTTTTTTTAATGTGTTTTCTTTTATTGCTGTAGAACTTTTCTGAGAAAAAAATACTGTGTAGTTGTAGTTATTTTTTTTTCCACAGGAAAAACAATTAGTTTGCATTGTGGAATTATGCCTTCATAATTTTATTAAAAACCCTGTGCTTTATTTTAAGCAACAATGATGTGGAAACAATCCAAAACTACAACTACCTTTCTATTTCCCCCTAAAAAAGCGTAATGGACTTAACTTTTCTGGGGAGAGGGAGGGTGGATGAACATCTCCTCTGGGCCAAGACTCATTTTGTCAAGTGTTAGCCCTAAGCGTTCTATTAATCGTCGAACTGTGAAGTCGAACTAAATGGGGTTTGCAGTGGAAATACTGCCAGCTCCTAGTCTGTGATGGCATGTGTGCTGTACCAGGGCATAGTGCCTCACATCCTTGGTTTATTCAGGAGGAAAGGAGAATTTTTTTTGTCGATCTTTTTTAATCTTTTTCATGGCTAGGAGGTGGATACCCTCATGTGTGAGCTTCCCTGAATCTGACTCTGACCAGGGGGTATGTCAGGACCTTCATTTTCTCTTTGGCACAGAGTAAGCACCAGAGACAGTCAGTTGGCTTTAAATTTCTCTAGACTTTTAGTTTCAGCGTGTACAAATGTCAACGGCTTGATTTACAAAGTGTATTAACATTATTTTCATATCGAGGAAATGTTGTTTGATTCTTTTTTATTTCACAGGTTAAGTGGTTTGTTTTATTTATTAAGCCTATTGAAAAAGATTTTATGGAAAATTCTGAAGACAAAATGCCCCGTTTCCTTCTACATGTTCTCTAATAGATATATTATACAATGCTAGAAAAAAGGCAAAAGGCCAAACTCATCTCTGGTGTAATTCCAGTAAAAGCAATAAAATTACACAAGGCATGAATTTGGCCCAGGCATTGTAAATGTTGCTCTGGTGCACACTGAGTATCTACTTGTTGTTACTGGCAAGGCTTAAAATACAAATCCCCCCCACTTTTTTTTTTCACAGAGATGGATACATTTCTCTGGAACAGATTAATCAATGAAACAGGTATCAGGTAACTACGACAGAGACAGCAAATGGCTCAAATGCAACTGGTTCAAATGCCTGCCCTTTTTAACGGCTTTTTCCTCCCTCTAACTAACTTACGAGCTCTGCTTTCAAATTTTTAAATATATATTCATTCTTTCTTTTGTGCATTGTCATTGCAACGCTTCCCCCCCTGCCCTGCTCTCGTCTCCTTTTCTCTAATTTGTCTTGTATGCCCTTCCGTGATGTTTCCTGTTGACACTTCTTGATATTTTTTCTAACTCAGAATGTGGCTTTCTAGCAGACACAGAGGCCCCAGAGTGAATACCCTTCAGAGCCAATTCTGACTTGGACCTTGCACAACGCTATTAATTGGCTCTCACTCTAAGAAAGGTGGCTAGAGCAGGATTGCCTGAGCCTGAAGACAGGAATGGTTGAGGAAAGCTTGCCAATGCGTTTGCACTAAACTCAACCACTCTTAATTTCTACTCAAAAGAAGAAGTAAGAAAAAAAAAAAAAAAAGAACAAAAACAAACCCAAAAATGCAAAACATTTTAAATCACAGACTTGCAAGGGCTTTTCTCAGAATTTTGTTGTTTTCAGTTGCATTCTTCTGTATGTTTAAGTTTATGCTTTTTGGCCGCTTTAAAGTAAACATAGTTCAATGCCCTCAGAAACAGTTTTCTTCAGCCCACTAGAATTCCCTGAAAAAGGTTTTATCTGCTGAACTGTGAGATACTTTTTCTGTGTGTGTAGTTCTTTTTCCCCTATCAGTTGTTTTGTTTCTTTTTTTTTTTTTGCCCCAAATTCAGTTCATATAAAAGTTGGGAGCACAAGCCTCCTTGGAACAAGATAGAACCATAAAAGACTTCAGGAATCTCATCACGAGCTAAACAGTACAAATTGTGCATTCTTCATGGAAGTATTAGCTTTTAGTGCGTGCCTGTATCCAAGCATAATAGATTATCCCAAAGTGGGAAAGAATGAACAGTACAAAATTAGCAGAACTGGGAGCTCAGATCATTTGATGGAGCAACTTGATCTCTGTACTTTCAGGGCACTGAATTCTAAAGCCACTGGAAACTCTATGTAAAATTATATCACAGTAAGCAAGGAAGCATGGGAGAAGGGGGAAAAAAAAAGGTTGGAAAATACCTTTTCAGAGGAGAATAAGTACTGAAAATCAGTGAATGAGCTTGTAGGAAACAAACTGCTATTCATGAGAAGTTCCTTGCTCTGAGAATAGAAATATGCTAAAAGATACGATAGAGAGAAAACACAAATAAAATACATTTCAGCAGTTGTTCAGGGGCCAAGTGTTGTTGGAGAATAATCCTGCACTCAGACAGAAATATAAAACTGTGCAGGATAGGTCGGTCTCCTGAGGTTTCCCTTCTTCTCAAGGAAACCCTGCCAGAACAAATCCTTTATGCCACTGGATGATGGGTTTGGTCTAATCGTGCTGGGAAGTAGCCCAGGAACGCTGTACGTTTAATGGCAGCTCGAAGACGATGGTGCACATAGTCTGGCAAAACAACCCTGTACTTTCTGACCGCCTTCCTCAGGTCCTCAGGAATGGGACTGGAGCATTTTTGACAGTCAAATATAGAAAAGATATTGCTTAAGCTAAATACACCCTGGAGGAGCTAGGCGCTGAACACAAATCTAATAATACGGCGTACTACAATACATATAGGGATATAAGATGTTAGAAGTTGTATATAACAGCTATTAATAAATACCTTGGCTGCACAGCTCCCAGATCTCCTGCCATCCTCACTGCGCTCCTATAATCTGCTAACTACACCCCACCAAAACCAGCAATCACAGTAGAGGAATAATCAGCTTTAGGAGGTGTTGGGGGTTAGTTTTTCAAATTCTTTGTCAGTGTTTACTTCTATTAGAAAATGAGATAGCATAAACTTCTAAAAATTTGAATTTTTCCTAGTTACATATTCACAATATTTCATGTTTTAAAAAATCGTTTCCTCCCTGAGATAAGTGAGCTCTCCTTTGTGTAAACTTTCTACCAGAATACTGACTACCTTTTAAGCGCTACATGATTTAGAAGGTAATGAAATATCACTCTTTTGCTTTTTTTTTAATATAAATAGGTTTTAAAGTGCTTTTAGCTGCACTTTAGCTTTTAGATTAAGAGATAAAACTGATGAAAGGGACACAACCTTCTGTCACAGGGCAGCATGGCATTTGGGAGGTGAGGTAGTTTAAAATACCATTTTTATCTTCATTTCTCTTCATTGTGATGACTATATTTCTTTACTACATCCCATAAGGTAATTTGTCTTTGCCTGTAAAGACATTTTCTTCCTTAAACACTGAATATTCTGCTGTATGAGACTGTGTGTGTGCATTTCTGCAATGATATTGTGCATAATCAACCCACACTTATGTACATTAAAGCCAGGCTAAGTCTTGATTTTAGGTGCTTTGGGGTGTCAAACCTTGGACACCTTTAAGAAATATGATTTTCAGAGCATGAGCACTTCCAACTTCTCTCAAAACTGTGTCTTCTTAACATTGCACAACTAGCCTAATGGTCACTTGTCTTGCTAGCGTACCCAGTCCTGCCACAGCAAATCAACCCCCCAAACCAAGACCCTATAGTCAGGGATTTTTGTCGCTGCTCTTGTTTAACATGATTTGTTCAATGGGGCTCAGAGCAACGAAACCCAGTAAATAATCCATTTGACAAACGGAGAAGATAACAAAAGGAAATAGTTAAGGTACTATAATAATTTTAGCCGTTCTTTTTTCAGGTCACTATAATCTGCCCAAAGATAACTAATTGTTCAAAGTAAACATTCCACTCCGACCACAAAAGGAATCCATTACACAAACATATAATTCACAGTCATTTTTAGTGGGTTGTAAACAGTTTGGAATGAGCATAAAATGGGACAAAAATCAAAGTGAGCATTTAGAAATGAAAAAGTGTTTGCTACAAAAGGTCAGTCCCTTTACTTGGCAAACTATGTAGAAAAGCCTGGGAAAATGTTGAACACACAAGCAGTGAGGGAATTTTAAAGCCAACAACCTCCCTGTTTCTTTAAACAGACATCGGAACCTATAACTGGATCCTGTCAAACAAACGACAGCAAAAAAACATAACAGCTGCTAAGAAGTAAAGTTGAAAGATAAAGTTTTCTAAGCTAAGAACCTTCTCAGAAGTGGACGAAAGGTCTTTCTTAAATCTTTAAGCGAGCTTATGGATCCCAGGGTGGCTTTTAGGCATCGAATCAAATATGTAATTTTGTGTATCATTCCTGTCAGAGCATCCTGTGCTCCAAGAAAAGCAACAGAAAACAATGTCTGCAATGTCCAGTTTAGAATGGAAATTGTACCTGTAATCACCAGCTTTGCTGCCTGCGGGGTCATTTTTCAAGCCATTTAGGCTGATTCGAGAACACTAACTTGGATTTGGGAACGGAGGACATTTCAAAAGCAAGATGAAAGTTAAATTATATTTCTCTGGAGTAATGATACTGTATTTCTTTACAAAATCTAAACTACACTGGATACCCTCGATAGGCTTAAGATACTGACTGCTCGGGGTGTTCATTTACTCTGTCATTAGACACACAGACAAATGATCATCCCTGGAAAAGTTTCAGACTGGTTTCACACGATTAAACTTTACTATGAGAAGTACTGGATGGCATTATGTTTAAGTACAATGCAGACTGATATTTTTATTTTTTTTACTGCGTTCTACTCATGCCTTTCACATATTTAAAAAAAAATATGCAAAAAACCAGCCAGCACTTTTAAAGGGTCGTGGATAACAAAATAAATAGGCGACTCAAGAAATGGCTGGAAATAATATCTGACCTAGAAACACCAAAAATCTTGCACTGGGCCCCACCCTTGGCAGGAGTGCACGGCATGTGAGTTATAGTACACTGGGAAGGCTGTCCCAGGCTTTCCTTTACGCACAGTTGAACTCAGAGTTGGGGCTGCCTATCAGACACTTTCTGGGGATGAGAAAAGGTATGGAATGCAGATTGAAAAAGTCAGGTCAACAGATAGCTCCGGAAAAGCAGGAAGCATTTCCAAGATAGGTGTTGGTGGCAAAGTGAAAAACTACGTGGGAAAAAACCCAAAGTATATATGATTCCGTGAAAAACTTTACTTCCAGATTTCAGTGGCACAGGTCTGTATAGATAAATACTTGGGACAAGATGTTGATGGAAAATTGTGAGTGAATAAATAGTACAGGAAGAACAAAGAAAAAAACCCCTGAGCTCACTTAAAAAAAGAAAAAAAAAATTAAATGTGACAATTGCCTTGCAAGTTTACAAGAATGGGCACATTTGTATTGAGTCTCTTTTATTAAACTCCACTACCAGCTCTGCAAGATGGATGAAGAAATGGAGAAAGCCCTTCTGCTTGCCAGTTCAATAACTAAAAATACCAAAAGAGGTTGAAAAAATGGATGTCAGTTTTGAACAAGAAAATCCTTGTCAGATAGACTAAATAGATTTTATGCTATGAGAATTTTTAAAGCAAACCTTATAAAGCACCTCTATCCTGAAATGGTGAAGAGGCAAACAATAACCTAAGTGATTAATGAACAAAATCAGATCTGAGTTGCAGCAAAATAATTTCAGAATAATTCTTTTGATTTCAATGTAGATATTCCTTTAAAAATAGTGGAACAAACCAGGAAATCTTGCCAATAGTTAATGACACCCTCTGCATTTTTAATCTGTGGGAGAATATTGCTGCAGTTGGCCATTGTATGTAACCTCATCTACACAGGAAAATTTACTAATTAATATGATTTGTTCAGATCATTGCTAGACTTCCTTTCAGTACATGGTGACAATGTTTTAAAAATAAAAAAAAAATAATAGAAAATGAATAGGTAAATAATAATTAAATCATGAGCCGGTAAGTAAGAGTACAACCTTTGAACAAAGTATGAAAGTTTTGTAAGTAACATTTAGGATCAGTGTCCTAAGGTCTTTTTTGCTAATAATCCTTTATCTTAAACGAAGCACGCAACTAACATTTTTGGTACAGTTACAGTATGTAGATGATATATTTTCTAAATAGGAAAAAAAAAAAGCTTTTCTACAACAGCCAATATGCCAGCTGTACCGAGTATCTAGGCCATCTTACTAAGACTATGAAAGTAAACATACAGTTTTCATTAAATGTGCCTTTCCCATAATTGGTACATAAGTATTTCCCATGACTCTGCAGTTGAGTATCTTGGCTGGAGGCATATCTGGCCATTAAGAGGAGGGCTTCAGATCTGTTGAGTCTCAGCCATGCCGGGAGACTTGGCACCTCCACATGCTGCTTCCTAATACCAACCCCGGTATAAAATGTCATCAGGAGCTTGCATAAACATTGGATTTAGCTTCACATAAATTACTGCTGTCCTGAGATAGTTTATGCCAGAACTTAGTAAAAACAACACTTTGAGTAAATAGAATGTGAGTAAATGCAAGCATCTTAATCCAAGAATATGATAATAGTAAAAAAACTGTATATCAAATATAAACTCATAAATACAGTGATAAAATGAATTTTTTTTTTCTCATGCCATACGATAAGCTTTTATTTACATATTAGACTAACTACAAGGGGTAGACCTCTGTAAGTCACAGAAAGTTTTAAAGGAAATACAAGAACGATAATGCAATACTCTGAAGCATGAACTCCTTTGGAGGAACAGTGATATTTTCTTTCTCTTCTGCGAACATTCCTCTGATAACCACGCAGACAGTAAACATCTAATTAAAGTCCTTGTATTCCGCTATTACAGTTCAGCAGCACAGAGACCTCTGGTCCCGCTCCTCCAAGAGGAGTGGTCAGACAACACAAAACACCTATGAAATATCTAGTGCATCTTTTAGAGAACCTCTGCCAAGACCATAACCCAACAGGCAATTAGACATGTCCTGCATAGCGTGGCATTTTCATAATCTAATCTCTGCCTTTCCTTTTCATGGTCTGAATTTCTCCTCACAATTCCTCCTCTATTAATAGTCACTTCACACGTTTCTCCCCTTTCTTTGTCTCTTTCTTTATGCAGCTTCCAGCCTTCCTCCAAAAAACCAATGCCACTATCTCCCCCTACTGAACGATCTCCAGTTTGTTAGCTTCTGACTTCCTGCCAATCATTTTGGGAATAATAATATCCCAGCGCTCTCTTTGTTGTATAATTAAAGCATGAATTTCCCAGACTTTGAAACTTTAGGGTAGTTTTATTGCACCTTTCCCTATAAAACCAGGTGACAACAATGGAATTAAAATAGCTTTTTCTTTTGTGGTTAACGGTCTAAGTATCTTTTTTATATTATTTTTTCATTGGTTCTCTTGTTCTGAGACTCCAGTATATGGCAGTGACAATAGGTTCACCCAGCCTTATTCTGAAAATAAATTTTCTATCTTTTGCAAGATATATGTTTCCCCAGATCCCTGGAACAAGTTGTAAACTTGCAACAGATGGTGATGAAGCCTCACATTTTTATACAATACATTTTAAGATTCTGCATCTACCGCATGTACCTTCCAAAGAAAATGACCTTCAATGAGAGAAGACACGCTGAAGAAAGGAAGGCAGACAACCGTGTTAAGCACATCTTTTTATGTAATGAAAATCCTTCTTATTAAATTAATCAAAACTTTTAATGAGGATGAATACTCATTCCAATTTTCTCACAATAATATGGCTTTTTAAAATAACTGTAAAACCCAGACACCTGCACACATTAAAAAAAATATGGTCGCACTAGAATAACGTTTATAGTGGTTGAACATGATTCAGGACTTAGGAAAAAGTATTGGCATTACACTCACCGGAGACTTCAGCATGAAAGTTACTGACATTTTATTGATGTTTAGCATTTGCTTACCCAGACAAAGACTAAAACAAGAACACGCCAAACAAAATATAAGGAATAATCAGCATGAATGTGTTCTATTAAAGACTTCTCATGAAAGAAAATTAAGATACAGAATGTGATATATATCAGTCCATAACTCTATTATAAATTGAACTACCTGACTTCTCTGACAGCTCAAATAGACTTACAAGGTTAAAGTTTCAGATACTAACAGGAAAAAAAAAAGAAAATAATGATAAATATTAAGGTACTCACCTCTTTTTTCAACAGCTTCTATACACAGTCTTACAAACTGGGGGACTGTAGATTTCTCATGCTCACAAACCAAGTGCAAATGGGAGCCAAAAATTTGATCTACATTTGGAAAGAAAGAGGAAAATATGGTTAAGCGCATTATTACTGTTGGGGTTTTTCTGTCTTCTGAGCTTTCATATTAATTAAAACTCAGCCATCAGAGATGGACGGACAGAGTTAGAAAGAAGTTCTTTCTAAGTCCTAATGGTTGTTGGCATCTGCCACAGAACCAAACCTCCCAATACTGATGAGAAGACCTCATTGCTCTCTAAAACTACCTGAGCGGAGGTTGTAGAGAGGAGGGTGCTGACCTCTTCTCCCAAGTGACAGGGGACAGGACAAGAGGGAATGGCCTCAAGCTCCACCAGGGGATGTTCAGGATGAACTTCAGGAAAAAAAAATTCACAGAAAGGGTCACTGGGCACTGGGAGAGGCTGCCCAGGAAGGGGGTTGATTCACCTCCCCTGGAGGTGTTAAGGGATAAGTGGACTAGGTGTTGAGGGACATGGTTTAGTGTTTGATAGGAATGGTTGGACTCGATGATCCAGTGGGTCTCTTCCAACCTGGTTGTTCTATGATTCTATGATTCTGCCCATAGCACTTGGATACCTCCCCTGGACTCAAGTTTTAGTTGTCATTTAGACCTTGACCTTTCTAAGGGTTGGAGGATGCAGTCCTTGGATATTTCTTGGACCTGCCATAAAAAGGGAAAGGCTGTTCTAGAGATACAGCTCCATATCTTGTTGAATCTCAAATCCTCTGTGATATTAGTGGTTGGTCCAACACTGAAACTCATATTTTTGAGTAGCCTATTCCTTCCATATAAAGGGAATTTCACTCATGCCCATTGGTGCTGCATGGATGCAAGAGCATTATTACTTTGCATCATTAGGACATAGTACAATTTCATCTCATCTTTACAAAAGAGGGTTTTTTGTCACTAAGTTACCTGTTCAAAAAAAATAGAATGTACTATATATCTTTTGATCAGGATTGCATCATCAAGTTTAAGATGTTTAAGATTTGTGCTCTTTCTTGGGTGAATAATCATTTAAATAAATAATGATACCTTTAATTTTTTATGATTATTAAGTTTTGAGAAACTTTGGAAGTTGGCCTTAAAATATATTTGTATAAGCAGGTTAAACTCCTCAGATTACTAATTAGCTCCCTCCACTTCATTTCCACTCTATATATTTGAGAAATTATGAAAAGAGCAATCGGTAATGGGGATGTTGTCTGCTAGAATCAAAATGAATCAAAGAGATGAAAGAAACTGCTCAATAGGAGCCAGTTTAATGCTCAAACAATAGGAGCGTACTATCATCATTTATTCAAAGAGACAGTCTCCATTTAGCAGCTCAACAGAGGATACTACATTTACGAACTTGGCATAGGCACTTTGAAAAATTTTGTGTTGATACGTGAGGGGAGCAAGTACAAGCTTGGGCTCTGCAGAGCAAAGCAAACAAGCACGCTCACTTGCAGAACAGCAGGAGCTCCTGCTGTCCTCTACAGCTCCCATAGCACTGGATATTTCTTTCATAGTCCGTTCCACTACCTTCCACTATAATCAGTTGAGAGTCTTCCTTTAAGAAGTAGACCTTTTTTCTCACTAACAGGCAAAACCTCATTTGTTTAGTTTCTGCTCTGCAAGTAACTTTGCTTTCCTATCATTAGGCACCGCTTTCTCTTACTAAGCTAAGATTTCAACCCAGTCGCCTTTCTTATCTAACGCTCCAGGGTAGGGAACAGTCAGCAGAACAAGGTAGGGCGCACAGGATGGTCTGGCCTTCTTGATACTAGCAAAGAAGTTTATTCCGGCACCTCCCGATGCCTGTGATCTGCATTCTGGTAGAGTACATCGAAGCCTGAATTTAAGTTAGTCGGAGTTTCGGCTGCAGAAGGGATGGAGGACTGGGTTCACAGAACTACAGTGAAGAAGGTTGTGTGCATGTGTGGCGGTAAGCATTAGCGAACAGTCTGTTACATGTTTTGGGGTTATGTTTCTGACAAAGCACAGTCTGGTTACATTTTCTTCATAAAACATTTATAGCTGCCTTCAGTGGTAATTATATATACAGAGATTTATGATTAAAATGTACGAGCACTTCCTATTTTGACATCTTAATTGTTTTTTTAAAAATTTTAGCAAAGACCTGTCAAATTCTTTGCATAATACGGAATGGTCTCCAGTGTAAATTATGTTAAAAAGAAGTAAAAATATATCTCCTTTGGTGGACAAAGACACTTGTAAACAACTTGAGAAGCAAACAAGCAAAGAACTGCACTGTGTTCAAATAGCAAAACACAAAGAAGTGAAACAAAATTAATGCATGGGAGTTCAGAATCTTCTCTTCTGTATTGTAACCACTTCCTCTCCAATTTCCAGCATTACTTTGAGGTTCCTCTTTCAGTCCCCAGCATGAACGCAGAATAAGTTGTATCTTTGGGATTAAATTTTAAAAAGGAAACCGTCACACAGATCTCACCTCGTCCATTACTTCTTTTCAAGGTGCACACTCTGTACCTTCTCCAGCAAAATATTCAACCTCATTTCACTTACCTTTCAGTGTATGGATTTAGCCACATTCTGTACACTGCAGTCAAACATTAAAACACTCCTTCTTTAGAAAACAGGGACTCAGGGGTGGAAAGGGCAGCAAATCAGCCTTAATAGTCGCTGGGCATCAAAAGACGCTATGGCAAAACACCCAAGAGCTTTGGATGTCTTTTCCCCCCTGTCAGAAATTCATGAGTATTTGTTAGAACATGATCTCGTGAGTCATCCAAGTACTCTGAATTCTGGGTGCTTCTGAACCACAAACTCCATGACTCTCTCTAGTCAATTGATTTTTTTTGCTGGATCTGTTTCTGTACATAAACATGGAAATGGCAGTAGCCACACTCATATTTACACTTTTAGAGGTCACAGGGATAGTTGAGGAGAACTCAGTTAAGACTATTTTTGTGCAGTATTTTCAAAACAAGGAATTAGAGGAATGGCAAATTAATAACTTCTGTAAACTAGATTTATATGTAACTAAGACTAAATTATAATTTTCTTATTATTTTATATGTGTGTGTCTATATTTTGAAACTAGTTGAAGGGAAAACTGTCCAGAACATTTTTTTTTCAAAAAATAAGAACTGCTCCCAAAGGGATAGGGAAGCAAAAAGGGCTTTTTTGGATTTATTTGTAATAAAGCCCTTCAAAACTTCATTTTTTTATGACTTGAAAAAAAGGATGTACACAACACTCCTAACCTCCTGTTATGACAGTTTATGTTTCCTATCCAGCTTATTTAACTCAAATGCCTGGGAAATAGACACAATTACCACCTTATGGAATGCTACTTAACTTTAAATGCTCCCCTCTGAATAGAAATTCACTTTATCTTCTCAGAGTTATTCCAGTTTCTCAGGAATTATTTCCTCTATAGGCTCCTGAAATGCCCTTGTTTCATCATTTAAAAATTTAAACTAACAATTGTTCAGAAATATCTTTTATTAGAACAAAGGCAATTCCCATAGAGTGGATTCTGTTCACAAGAGCTTGTACAAAGGAACTGCATACTATGCCCATATACAGCCTTAATCATTCACTCTTTCAGCTGTTATCAATTTAAAACCAATGAAACTCCCACACTGAGTCCATTTGAGCAGTCAATTTTAATATCTTGGGGCATCTGTAGTTATTCTGAATTGGCTGCAAAAGCAGAACTAACAAGTTAAGCTCTAACCATAAGTCTACATCAGGCTGGTAAACCATACATCAAACACAGACAGTTAGTCAATACTGTAGTATGAAAAACCAACAAGCATTTTTAAGAAGAGCAATATATTCGTAATATGTTTGGTGGTGTGGTTTACATTACACATCCCTGATATCTGCGCATTAAACTTTCTGTTTAAGGTGGTGGGGGGTGTGACAGCTTTGGATATAAAATGAGACACCAGAAGAGGAGGGAACGGACATTCACAAGTTGTATAATATAAAAAGATGATTACAGCTGCAAGGAATTGCTCGTTCTGGTGAGCCTCAAGTTTTCCCTGAGCATGACAGAGCTACTTTTTTTTTTTTGAGTAGTTCTCGCAGCCACTAATTCTGAGCTGCAGAAATCTTGTCTGTGGAGACAATACTTCTGGAAAAGAAACAATTAGAATCATTAAAGCCACATCCTCACTGAGAATGCCATTGTTTAACTGGTTTTGGTGTACATGGATGAGATGTGGCCACACTTGGAAGGAATTCATACTTCACTGTTTTTTATTAAAAAAACAGAGGAGGACATAGTTAATATTCCACTTCTCAAGAAGCAGCTCAAATTCTGGTGCAAGAGGAGAAGGCATAATGGTGTAATGCCCAAAGTTTTAGAAGTGTGAATTATATCTTATTAATTCAGTACCTTCCAGGAACAGACTTTACTACATCTGGATTCAAATTGCTAGATTACCTGACCTTTATATTGATATCTAAGTTTTGGGGGCTCTTTATATATGTTTGAATGTTAGAGGAGGAAAAGGAGAAAGAGAATGAGAAGGCAAAATAGGAGAGGAACGCAAAATGAGAGCAAAAAAAACAGTAGCCACCACAGCAGTGAAATTTTGGAGGTGGAACAGATTGGTTGAAAAGGGCCATATTCTGAAAGGGGATTTTTTCTAGCTGCTCAACCTACGGAGTCAGACATCTTAAATCAGACATTAAAGTGATGCTGATCCCAGAGTGGAGCTCCAAATAACGCCATGAAGCTTTTACAAAAAGTAGGCCAGGTCCTTAGCTGACTGAAGTCAGTGAGGTTTGTCAATGGACCTCTGCTGATTTATGCTAGCTGGGAATTTTGCCAGCTAGACATATACTATACATACACATATATACACATACATACATACACACTAAATATACTAAGTATCATTGACCTGTGGTGGTCAACAATTTAAAAAAAAGAATACTTTAAGAACAGTTATTAAAGAGTGTATGAGCTACCAGATTTGTTTCACATTATCAGAAAAATGAAAGGGAAATAACGAGTAATGCAGACACGCTTAAGAAATTATGATATTTTCATAGAATCATAGAATCACCAGGTTGGAAGAGACCCGTGGGATCATCAAGTCCAACCATTCCTATCAAAATGGATATTTTAGTGAGAACTCATTTAGATTCAAAGAAAATGTGTCTGCCATGTTCCTCAAAACAGATCTCAAACCCCCTAGATATTTTATAATGATCTGTACTATTTCTGATCTTAATGCCAAAGGAAAAATTAAATTTATCCAGTGGTTGACTGTCCACAGGTTTTGGAAAACATACTTCCAAAAGTTCATTTAGTGATTAAAGAAAGAGATACCTTTGTCACCCCCTGTCTCTTCAAGCTGTTGTAAATATTTCCTAACTTTCCCTAAGTTATTATGAGGACCAGATTAATTGCTAAACTCCTGCATAACCCCGAAGAGCTACAGACCACACCAAACGTAGGCCTTAATCTACGCTTTTGGACTTCTCGTGAGCATTACATTCACTGCACTGAACAACTCCAAGGTCCATTGAGACATATGAGACAATAAAGACTTCTCCCTTGTCTGTAAATAAAGTGCCTTGTGATAGCTCTGCTGCTATCTGCACAACCACTAACATATGCTGAGCCCTGATCTATAGGCTATCAGGCCAAATCACAGCTAGTTCCTTTCACTAGCAATTGAGTGGCTTTTATTTTCAACTTGAAACAGTTGTATCCACTCCAATTTTTATACTGTTTTGTTTTTTTCCTGAACTTCACTTATAAAATAAATTCAGTGAAGTCCCTTCAGTGTCTAGGGTTTGTTTTAGGGAAAAGAAATATCTATCCTAAAAAAACCTAGATTAATTTTTTGCCAGCTCCATTTTCCTCGTTTCCCACAGTGTCATTTATGTTAAGCTGTTACTCATGCTTCTTTATCATTTACTGAAAGTGTATTTTTGTGGATAGTCTATTACCAACACAACTAGCAGAGCTTTAAAATCACAGTTTCACAGAAGTTTGTGCGTCTTTTTTTGTGGACTAGAAAGGCTCAGTAATCAGGAAGTTAGCAGGCCAATATCAAGGTGAAGGTTGGCAATTCATTTTGGATAATATTAAATCATGACAAAGCTCAAGCATAAGGATCAAAGTTCAATTATAAACTATAAAGTGGTTTTAAAAGAGAAGATTTATATATTATTTTTCTAGCATATTAGTGCAGATTCTGTAAATTCTGAGAATGTTTCAGTCCCAGGGAACTGAGAACCCCTGCCCTAGAGTATAAATTTGAGCACAGTTATTCTCAAAATAACACTATTAAAATGGCAGACATGGAACATGCCTCTTATTTACTATTTCTAGGTTTCATGCATGCGTGGATGTCTCGCTACAGACACATTCATATTACACAAAATCACTGTGTTACCCATCATCTCAAAAACTACTCACAGCACTTCTAGACCAAAGATATTTTGCATAAGCATGAGTGAGATGGAACAAGTGGGACTGATGATCTTCATTAGAGCTCTCTCTGGAGCATGAAAAACCCCAGCCACCAGCCCATCATAATGAATGGAGTCAATGTGCTATTCCCACTCTGGCTTCTTTTACGCAAAGGACTAGAAAGCAAATGGGAGAGTGATGACAAAAATAACTTTTTGTCATGTAGAGCACTGGAGCGTCTTCATTTTCAGACCTACATGCAATTAGCATTTACACTTTGGTCTGCTACATTCCATTATCTGATTGTTAGCCTCTTACTTCTTATTCTTCTCATTTAACTATCTACTTAATTTACTACATGGATAGGCTGCATCCTACACAAACAAAGTTTTGTTAAGAGTTAAATGACAATCACATAATTTCTAGATTTTTCTGATAAGAGTTTTGGCAGAACAAAGTACCCCAGGAGATCAAACTGCTATTTAATTTTGAAGCCTGCATTCCCAAATTTGGTTAATGCAGAGAAATGTGTTGAGTCTTCTGGCCAAGTGTGCGCACATCAGTGACTAACAGAGCACAGAACTGTGTTTAAGTGAACTTACCACCTTAAAATGTATTTACTCATGACTATAATTTATGTGTTAAATTTATTGGAGTTTTGGTTCCAATGTGACATACAATGTGAAAAATCAATATAGATTTGAGAGCTTTATAGTGCCCCTGGCAAATATGAATAGCACTTGATGAAAAGTGAAGGTTTTCACAGCACCTACAGTGCCACTGCATTGGAGTAATTAACACCACACGCTTCATAGATATTTATATCAATTCTTCACCGGCACACAGAAGAGCTCTTTGTCAGAAATTTGGTACTGAGATGTCCTGCAAGGCTTTAGACACACTTTTATTATGAGCTCCTATTTTAAGGGATTTACAATTCTGACAGAAGTATTTCCCTACGGGATAAAAGTTAGTGTTCATGTTCTCAGAGCTAGAGGAATTTTTTCTTGTAAAAATTGGTTAGCATTTTTTCCCTTAAGAAACGAGCAAATAAATAGTTTTGAGAGGTTTCTGCAAGCATTTAAGACACCTTTAGAAAAATAAATAGATGCATCCTATAATACAAAATTTGGCAAGGCTTTTATTTTTAATCTGAATGGTTGCATTCTGTGATTTTAAAATATTCTAATGTGAGCCTAAAAATTAACATTTAAAAGTGGTCTCTGTATAAGCACTGCAACTGCATTTTCATAACATTTTAACAGATTAAGGGATAAACTCTGGTGAAGACAATGAAGGAACCTTATCAAATGAGCATTTCACATAGACTTACCGTAGATTGGAATTAAGCCGTGCTAACGAATCCTGCCTCATTTGCATGGCCAAAACCTAATCCTAATGAAACTTCATGGTAGATAACTAACATGTTTTCTTTATGGTAATAAAATGGTGCTGGGTACCAGTTCGGAATTACTGTGTCACAAATTACATTGCTTTGCAATCCATGGAAGAGTGTCCCAGGTAGAACCAAGCTATGTTTATGAATCAAGAGTTGAATGCAACTGCAGCCAAAACAAAATGCATGTGGCTTTCCCAGAGAGATATATTAGAGGATGGATTCGAGTTATGCTAATGAATCTGGATTTGTTAGCAGGGATCACATCTGATCCCTGTGTAACACCACAGGAGATTCATCAGCCACACTTTATTAAAGTAAAAAAACCCCTTAAATCCAGAAATTAAAAGACTATAAATTACTACTCTATTACTGTAATAACTGAAACAAACTAAGATGATACGTTCAAATCCCACCCTCAACCCAGAGCATACTTCAAATAGGTAAAACTCTCCCAATGTACAGAGATCAGACACTATGAATGTTTCAGGACAGATCCTGAAAGTATGGCGTATGAGTGTGTGCACACTTCACACATATATTTATGTATAAATCATATATTTCAAGTGTCTGTGGTAGTTATAAGCAGAAGCCCATCACTAAGGCAGGTAATGATTTCACAGAATCACCGGATCACCAGGTTGGAAGAGACCCATCGGATCATCGAGTCCAACCATTCCCATCAAACACTAAACTATGTCCCTCAGCA
>WAAB01008625.1:84232-124412 GCA_013389865.1 Piaya cayana
AAAGAAATGGGTGAAAGGGAACTTAAACTATTTATTACAAAGGTGGGAAAGGTATAAATGAAAAAAAAAAAAAAAAAAAAAAAAAAGCAATATCTCTTCCTTAGATAACTTGCTCTAGAACTAAACTATATTAAATCAGTACAGCTTATCATATTAGGGAAGCATACTACATACCGGCTTCTAAAAGAAAATAATCAAAACTCATCACTAAGCATAAAAGAATAAACATATCTTTGTCCCTTAATGTTGGATAACACTGTTGTACATCAGCTGAATTAGGAAGGATAACTATAGACTAAATTCTGCAAAACAATTGCAGGAATTGAAAAACTGACCTGCCTGTTTTGTGTCTACATAAACTCCCTGGATAATTATTGAGTGCCACAGCTTTAGGCTTAATACTCCTAATTACATGTAAGTAACAGCAGTATCATGCAAAACCACAAAATAAAGTATGCATAAGGTCTTTCATACAAGAAGACAGGTAAAAAGAAAGAATTAATTCATTGTCCCCCAATCACACAGTTCTGTAGTGATAGTACCATGAATCGATTGATGTTTTGAGATGTGCAGATGAAAACCTGCTTGCTATTATTTAAAGCTTTAATTTGTATATATGATACTATGAGAATTTAAAAAATATAATAGTTAAGATGGACCAAGCAGTGGCTAAGGATTTTGGCACAGTCAAAACTAACAGAACCAAGTAAATCTCTGACTTTTTCAGGGCAAGGATCAATTTTTTTTGTGTGATCGCTTTCTGTGAATTTAGTCAAGAAACTAAAACACAAGTCATGTACCTAGACAATATATTTGTAGGAGACTGTTTTTCCTGGGTGTTATGTTCTGAACGAGGCTTGAATGATTCAGAAGTCAAAATGTTTTAACATGTTCTGAAAAGCCCCATATTTTATTGGCAAGATTTTGTACCTCCATATAACATGGCCTTACATTCCTTCCAAAGGCTTTTATTTCCATCTTAATTTACAAAACATTTATACACAATCCCAGGGGGTTTACCTATGATTAATTCCTGCCAGGTACAGTATATTAGAACTCTTCTAACATGTTGAAAGCATTGGTTTTTGAAGAACTATCCATTAATGACTTTCTGAACTGTGACAATGGATATTGACAGCGCTTGTCAGACTAAAGCACTATTGATTGTCTCACATCATGTGTATAGCAAAACCAATTTCTTCCAAGTGCCTCTTCCTAACTGAAATACATTATTATGGTCCCTATCTGTTTATTATGACACCCAAAAATTATCATACGCACTTCAATTGGATGGAAAGGGCTCATACAGAATGAAGAGCCTCACTGGGCATGATAAGGCATGAAGAGATTTAAATAGCTTTACATTAGTACTCTCTCTTCCATTAGCCTTGCTCTGTGGGGAAAAAAAACCCAAAAGACAACTGGGCTGGACCATGCACATTCATTTATTTTTCAGTGTTCTTAATTACTGCAGAAGTTCAAGAATTTTTTCAAAAAGGAGATGACTTGCAGTATAACGATAGCACCCATAAACTAGGGATTAATAATTCTTTCCCAAAAGCACACTAAAAATGCCAAGCCTGACTATTCAAAACACAGAATACACTGATCTAAGTCCTAGATGTAACTTTCTTAAAGTACATAAAAACAGATCCAGGGGCTTACCTGTGATGGCTGATGTAAATTGGTAATTTTCTTAAGTGCTTTACAGACTGGTTTTCAAAGTCCTCAGCAGCACCTTGCAGGACTGAATCAAAGCTGAGATGGCAAAAGGGGAGGTAGGAGGTCTCTACAACTTTGGATAATGGAAATGACAGTCTACCAGCAGGACAATCACATATATGTTAATATATTAAATTAGAGGTGTTAATTAATTAATTAACTGATAGCAAGCAATGGGAATGCTTCACTGCTGAGCATCTCATCCTTCTGAAGAAATACATTTAACACTGAGGAGTATGACTATGTCTACATTCCAGGAGACATTGTCGTTTGAGAAAGTATAATGATTTGTGACTCCAAATTTTGTTGGATTTCACTAGAACTCGGGATTCAACATTGTTTTCAGATAGTTTTCAGCCTGCAGAGGATGTGAAACTACTGCTTGTCCTTTAAGGAAGGAGAAGCACGCGCTATTGCCTGTATAAATGGTCATTTTTTTCAACAAACACCAAAGTTTTGGAAGTGACAAAACCAAGTCCCTGCCTCCTTCCTTCCCTTTGTGATGTTTTGAGATGGATTCAATAAAGTCTGCTCACTAAGGATAAAGAATTTACTCCACCTACGTTATTGAGATAAAGATTTTTGTCAGTATTCCTGTTTCATCCCTTAGAAAAATTCCTGGGCAGGTCTTGTGGGTTATCCCCACGCTATAATTCCTATATATGTTTCATAAAAGAGTGAAACGAGAGGCAGATACAGTCTGTTTAAAGGCACTGCAGAAATGACTAGTGGGGAAAACGCAGGAATCGTGCAATACCCTTAATCCTTATGTTTACGATAAACTTTAAAATTAGTGATTTTATGACTGCAGAGCATAGACCTGACAACTACAGCGTCAGGTGGCAGAATGGATATCGCTGGTCAGGAAATGCTTGGAAGATTTTGTTTGCACAGGTACTAAAGGATCTGAAGTCATTCAGGCTTAAAACACATTTACAAGAATATCTGCATTTGCAAATGTCTATGAAGGAAGCTCAGAAACAAACAATAAGAGAAAGAAAACAGTGATTATATAGCACAAATAATTTTTCTGTAATATGACAGCCTAACAACATAAGTGCTCAGTAGTGTCATTACACTTTGTTAAATTTGTGTGCATTAGCAGTAAAAATTCAATAAAATAACTATATAATTCATATTTTGCATCATGCTCTGATGCATACAAAGTTTTTCAAAAAATTTTTCCCCCATTAATAACAAACAGAAATAAATAAATAGTGTGTTAAATATCACTACATGCTTACACTGGGAAGCAAGCTGGCCCTCCCACACAGATTTTCTTCGTGGTATTTGTACCATAAATATTTAGAAAGGCAAAGCAATATTTCTGAGTATGTATCGGATTTATAAAGGATACTAAACTAACTTGTTATCTTTCTTCAATAAAATAAATAGGTTTTATTAGAAAAGGAAAAAGCAATAGACTAAATTTATCTGCACTTCAGTCATATGCTGGACATGATGCCAAACAGGAAATAATTAATTTAAAAAATAAAGATGATGGAGAAAATTAAAACAATAACTGTGAAGTGACTAAATAAGGTATTAAAATGAGCTTTGTTGAAAAGAGAACTACTGTGTTGAAAGAAAGTTACGAGTGTGAGTCCTTAAATATTATTGGAACTGATCTTTGTTTTAACATTAATAACTGCAACAGATAAAGTAGGAACCTTCAAGAAATCCTTTTTGGTGACTCAACACTGGGAAGCATCATCAGTTCAGAGAAGAATTGTTATATCAGAAAAAGCCTTAGTGACTTTGGGACTGGAAGCTTGAGAAACCAGATTAGATCTAATACTACCCAATGCACAGTCAGAGAAGGATTAATACAGAATATTTTTATTTTATGAGTGTGACACCTTAGGAACATGCGTATGAGAGAGGAATTCATGTCAGGAAAGGTGTGGGCAGCATCTGAGAGAAGTAGCAGGAGAACAGGCTGCTGAGGTTTTGAAAGCAGAGCAGAAGCTTGGCATGTTTGGCCACCTAGAAAAAGGCTGAGAAAGGCCGTGATTGTTCTCTATGAATTTGTGGTTGGGGGTGGGAAAAGGAGCAGGAGAGGAGAAGAGGACAGCAGGGAAGGAGAAGAGCTGTTTAAAATGAAGAACAATGTTGGCACAAGAATAAATGAGCATAAACTGGTTATAATATGTAGTTCTAAAACACCCTTTCAAAGAAGTCTTAGTGGCAAGTAAAACCAGAAGAATTTAAGATGAAACTTAATAAATTTACAAAAGAGGACAGAGAAAACGTTACCTTGTGGCAGGAGGGACTGGGCGAGATCACCAAGGGCACACCAAGAATTTCTTTCCAGAATATTTTTGGTATTGTCACAATATGAGAAATGCTATTATACACACTTAACTTGACTATCAAAACCACAGTGCCAGGAATCAATGAGTTTGTTTTATTCATACAGTATGACTAGTTTATGTTTGTTTAATGTAAAACATGTGGGACTTGGGTGAAGTCTGCTGTAGTACATAAAGTCAGTCTATTCAGGCTCTGAGAAGAGAGAGTACAATGGGCTTGAGAATGGGAAACTGGTCTCTCCAAGCCCTTATCAGGGATCACAGCTCTTGAGTCAGTCTCTTTGCAAAAAGTAGCTGCAGTTCTTTATCCCCCTTGAGCATGGGGGGCAGTTCTGTACTAGCACAGATCACTGAGGATTTGTCCAATCTCAAGCCTCCTTTGATAGCTACTTTCTCTAAATCTACAGAGTGACCTAACTATAGATGAATAAAGGCAAAAGTCAGAAGAGTGATGGAAACACTAATTTCTCTCTTTTAAAAAAGGTTTCTAAGCTTCCCAAGAATATACTCGATAACTTGGGTGTAACAGAATCACAGAATCACCAGGTTGGAAGAGACCCACTGGATCATCGAGTCCAACTATTCCCACCAATCACTAACCCATGTCCCTCAGCACCTCGTCCACTCACACCTTAAACCCCTCCAGGGAAGGTGACTCAATCCCCTCCCTGGGCAGCCTCTGACAGAGCCCAATGACCCTTTCTGGGAAAAAATATTTTCCTAATGTCCAGCCTGACCCTCCGCTGGTGGAGCTTGAGGCCATTCCCTCTCATCCTGTCCCCTGTCCCTTGGGAGGAGAGCCCAGCTCCCTCCTCTCCATAACCTCCTCTCAGGTATTTGCAGAGAGCAATGAGGTAACGTATAGGAGTCAAAGAGTTGCACTGCTCTTCGCTACCTGGGTGACTGTGTGCTGCCCTGTTCCAGTGTTTCCAGACACAGAGTCTCATCCCACTCACACAAAATCCAACAGTTACAGAGAAAAAAAAAATGACAATATTTGAATTAATGACTTTTGAAGCTGACATACATAACATAAAAATAGTATTTAAGCAGCCTTGCCAAAAGAAAGCATGCAATTCAGAGTTGAGGAAGACAGAGCAAGGAACTGAAGTCTATTTGTAGACTGAGTTGAAAAAGTAATTTACAAGTAATGCATTTGGGGGGTTTTAGAATATAAAGTTCTGGGGTTTTTTTTTCTTCTATTGTGGAATGTATGACAGTAACTTTCAAGTCTTTATGCTTATCTCCCAACTGCCTTAGTCACCTTTTCAACCTTTTGTAAATAATCTGAATAGTCATCATCTACACTAAATTTCACAAACAAAAGGATGAGAAAACTGTATGCTTCCTTTATCTACCAGGTAGGCTGTTATGCTGAAACAGAAACCCTCTGAGCGTCTCAGTACTGCTGGCCATGTGTGCACTTTTAACTTCAAAGCCTACATATAATTCTACCTTATGCTTTCAAAAACAAACTAATTATCTGTAGAGAACAAGGAAGACTTGGTATTGCTGTATTTATATCACCCTTGTTAAGAGTCATACAAATGATTCATATATTTAAATTTAGATAGGCACTTGGATACCATGTTGAATCTTTTATTCAGATCTGATCTTAAGGGACCTTTCCAGAAAACATATAATACAGAAGTATTTTCTCTTATTGAGACTCTTACAGATTACATTTTGTACCTCTAAATGTTAAAAGAAAACTATTTTAAAACATAAATAAATTTCCATCAAACTCAGCTTCCAATTATATGAGGAACTTCTAAAGTTTCTTCTACAATGAAAGATAGAATTAATTCCTAGTGCATAAGTTATGAAAACCAACATGTTACAGTTGTTGATTGCCAATAAGAAACAGTAGTAACATTCATCTGTATATTTTGTTGTTTCAAACCACAAATCTAGTACATTTTTCACTCTTAATACAACAAGTTCAGTATTTCCCTTGAATGTAGGTGTGACATTTTGTGAAGGAGAAAGGCACACGTATTATCTTTAAAGTAATCAAAAAATATTTTGTCAGAGATCTGAAATCCATTTGCTCTACTCTGTTTATAAGTCAACTTTAATTTATCAAATTCTCTCTACCTCAATTAAAGCATTAAAGTATGACTGAAAGAAGATCACCTATGAGATCATTTTCAAAAAATAAGTTAATGGATTTAAGAATCCTTCTTACTTTTTACCTTAAGTGAAAGTTCTGGTAAGAATCTCCAATATCTATATTCAGATAAATATAAACATCAGAAAAAGTGACCTTTTCTGCCATTGATTTCATTTTATATTTCTATAGAAATGATTTCTCTTTGTTAAAACACAGCTCATTTTCAAAGTTTTCAGCAATTACAGCCCTTTGCTTACAAAGTATGGAATCATAGAATCACCAGGTTTGAAGAGACCCACCGGATCATTGAGTCCAACCGTTCCTACCAATCTCTAGTGTCAGAGTTGCACTGAAAAGACACAGGAAAGACTTGGTGCTTTAGGATCTGACTAAAATAAACATATAACCATGAAGTAGACCAAATGGAGGCTATTGCTTTCATGTGAGCCTACCCTATGGAGATGCTTTATGGTTCAGCCTCTTTCTTGTGCTGAGAAAGCGTAATTACAGAAGGAAAAGGAAAGTGCAGAGTGAAGCTGCTGGTATAGAATCATAGAATCATAGAACAACCAGGTTGGAAGAGACCCACCAGATCATCGAGTCCAACCGTTCCTATCAAACACTAAACCATGTCCCTCAGCACCTTGTCCACCTGTGCTTTAAACACCTCCAGGGAAGGTGAATCAGCCACCTCCCTGGGCAGCCTCTCCCAGTGCCCAGTGCCCCTTTCTGTGAAGAATTTTTTCCTAATACTCAGCCTAAATCTCCCCTGGTGGACCTTGAGGCCATTCCCTCTCGTCCTGTCCCCTGTCACTTGAGAGAAGAGCCCAGCTGCCTCCTCTCCACAACCTCCTTTCAGGTAGCTGTAGAGAGTAATGAGGTCTCCTCTCAGCCTCCTCTTCTCCAGGCTAAACAACCCCAGCTAAACAATGCCCCCCCCCAGTATATTTTTCCATGTATTATGTTATAATAGTTTATGTTGGAAATTTAACTGCTTACCTGAATGATGATTCCAGTGTGTTTAAGTGAAACCAAGTCATATAGTTCAGTTGTGTAACAGCAGAAAGAAACTACAGGTTTTCCTCTCTCATCCTTTGGCCTAGGTGGAAGGTGGCCTGGGAAGAACAGTTCTGGCTTCTTCCAGCACCCACCCACTCTCCCTCACAGGGCAGCTGCAATCTGATGGTGGCTCCTTGTCATCACACAGGTAGCATGATGGCAAGGTCTGGGTCTGTACATCTAAGACATCAGTCCAAAGCTGATGAGCTGAAGGCATGAGTGAGTGGTACCCTAGATATTAGCACGTCCTATACTGCTGGTGCAAAATGGTGCAGCAGGTATCTAGGAACTCAAGCCCATTTGGCCCTTGGCTGGGGTCATGGAGGGGGAAACTTTCAGAGTGACAGTCTCCAGAACAGCTGAAGTGGAACAAGCTGCCCGAGCAGGCAAATAATTACTATATATCAAATTGTTTTCCTGAAATAAAATCACAGCAGTCATCACGACAGCTTTGAGACCTTTCGATCAACTGCATTTGGGGTTTGCCTGGGTGCAGTGACCCTATGTTCAACGAGCCATGGTTAAAACTCAGGCAAAATGTTATGAAGATACAATAGAAGACCATTTCAGCTTTAAAATTAATGTTCCAGCTGACAAACTGCACAGGGACTTAACCTACTTTAGAACATATTTAATAGCATAATTTAGTCTCTAAAAAGAAAAGCAAAATAGCTAATGATGGACAAATTTAGAGGTCGAATCTAGTTCAGATAAACATTCAAAAGTTCAGATGTTTAACCGAACCTTATCTTGTCCACAAAATGCCTCAGCCTAAGAGCTCTATCAAATATAAGCCAAGCACAGAAGATTGTGGAAACATTTTCTTACAGAAGGAAAACTATTATCAGGAACCAGCACCTTATTGCAACACTCACGTGTTAAGCAGTTCAGCATCAAAGGAAAAGCAAAACATTTTCAGAAAGCTGCTCCGTGGAAGTAGTAATATTTGGATGAAATCCAAGACAGAGAAAAGAAAATAATATTAAGGGGAAAGATAATACAAATGCAATTAGACTATCAACCAATAAAACTTAATCTATGCTTGATAGTTGAAACCTTCCAAGCTTAGAGAGAATAAGGAAACTGGAGATCAGAGGACTCTGCCTTTTGAAGTCTTGCTGTCCAGATCCTGGGGACCATTATCTAGCTGAGTATTTTAAAGACGTCATGAATATTCTGTCACAGAATTAGAAGGCTTTATTATTATGAATGACCTGTAACTTGAGCAGGGACAGCTACAGATTAATTCCAAATAAACAATTGTTTGGAAAAGGTGAATTCTGCTAACTTAGTTTTCTGGACTAAAACACAAAAATTGAAAGATGTGTTTTCAAAGACCATTTTCATTGTGGGTTATTAGGAACAGTAACTTTAACTCCAACTGCAACAGATCCTCTCCATTCTCACATTCACCAGTTACAAATGCCTTTGAAACAGGGTACCAGATGAGATGAAACCACTACTCTGGCTTGCCTAGCGCTGTTCTGTATGCACCACAAAATATCTACTATTGGACCCCGGAGTAAAGCAAATTTCAGACAAACCGTGCAGCAAACCACTGGTGCTCCAGGATCCTTTCATTTTCTTCCCCCTTTCCCATGTCACCACCTTGACTCCTCTCAACTTAAGTGTGTCCTGCATCTTTTATTCAATGTCCATCCCTTAAGCCACTTGGGGAACTAGCAGAACAATTTACTTTTCTCATAATCAAACCACAAATTCAATGAATCAGATGCTCCAACTCTGAAACCCAGCAAAAGAATTTTTAAGCAAGACTTAGAATTTCAGTTCAGAAATGACTAATATGTAGCTTAGCTTACCTACACTATGACTAAAGTTGCAATAAGAAATCAAGTATCCCACTGTTTGTAGTTGTGCCTTAATGCCACTATGGCTTTTGATCCATCATACTTAATGGTCTTCAAATAACACTGTATAATAATTTAGGTACTAGTGTTTCCATTAAGTTTTAGTGCTCTCTTTTGATTTTCATTCAAATACAACTGAAATACCTTTGTGTGAAGAAGCGATGATAAGAGCATTACAGCACCCGAAAATAATCTTTAATTTTACAGAGACAAGATACTATATATATGTTTTCAAGCAAAATATATACAAAACTTTTTTTTTCTTTGGCAGGAACAGAACTTCTTAACATTTTGGAAACCATAGCAATGACACAAAGATTTTGATTTAAGTGACAGTATCTATAACTCAGAAGGTAGTTAAACAGTGATGTTGAGATCGTCACCTGCACTACTTAAGCTTTCATCTTCTCAATTACCTACATCTGACTGCCTTCCCCTCTGGCTCTGGGTTCTTGGACTGGATTTTAACCTTCTTCACCAAAAGCCATAATAAAATATACTGTCACTATGTGATTGAACATACATATTGCTTTATATGCAGAGACAAACTGTCTCTAGCAGCACTTCGTAACTGCATGACTTCTAAACAATTTGTGTGTTCTGGACAAGGTGTCTTCACGAATTCCAGGATAATAAGCCTTTTTCTCTCCAAGGGGGTTCTATTAAGTCTGTTAGCACCAGAGTATTTTAAATTGTTTTAATTTTGGTTTTATGTAAAATGTGGTCTTTGAAAGACATTGCTCAGTTTTAGAAGAATCTTACCTTTTCATTTAAATTGAACACTTTAAAAATTAATTACAAAAACTGTTATCACAGCTAGGAGTACATCTGAAATGCTATAAAAAAGACGTAAGGCAGGCTTACTTTTTGGTTTTCATGGAGAATGTATTGGCTGCCAAAGATTAAAGGACAACAGTATCTACGTGTTCTGGTTGTTTACTTTTTCTCTCTAAAAAAATTGGCCATGATACAGATAAATACAAACCCGAGGCTGTATCAGGGGTACCATTTCCATATGGAAGAGTGAATTCCACTTCCTACGGCTGTGGGAAGACCTTGCCTTGAATATCCATGTGCAAAAAAATATGGACTGAAACTGGGGCAGATTGGAAAAGGGCTATTTGAGATGATCATGAAAAAGAGCAGCAGCCTATCATAAGCAAGATGAATTTTTGGCCGGTTTAGTCTACCAAACCAAGCTGGAGAAGTAAGACTGCTGTCTGTGACTCCATTTGGGGTGGTACTCCCGAGACAGAAAAGAACTGCTGAAAATAAAGAGCTAGCTAAACGCTGACACGAGAACACATTCGTACCACAAGTCCATTTAGGCTGAAAATTAGAATGCTTTCAACTTGAAAACTGAAGTTTTGGGAACATTTTTCGAACATGAGCTGAGGGGCAAAAGCATTACCACTGAATTTCATTAATTATGAAAGGAATCAAATGAGGTAGTTGTTTTCAAGAACTAGGGAATTGATTCAATGCTACAAAAAGTCTGTCTGAGGCAGATAATGCTATGTTACACTTTTCAATAACAGTAGCACAAGTGAATTCCTCTTGGGTGAATCCTGGGCACACTTAAGACAATGGCCAATGGAATTAATTAAATGGAGCCAAATATCCTTGGTGGTGAGGGGAGATGCTCATATGTCATAGCGTTCTCTTCAGCATCAATATTTAAAGCCAGCTAGTTGGAACCTTTTACTTAATTGAGAAACAATACAGCATTTAACCCCTCAGTGGTATTTCATCCTTTGGCTTTCAGAGGTGGGGATCTGTTTATATGCTCATCCTAAATAAAATAGGACATCCTACAAGGCACGTTCCTTTTTAAAGCATTAATACGCCCTGACCAGGTCTTTGTACGATGCTTTCATTCATTAAGCTGGTCTTTCAATACTTGGGATCGCAGGTCATAATTTAAATTAAATACATCTTCCAGCCTAGAAGATACAAACTATAAAGGATTTCACCATGGGGAAAACAGTGAGTCTGGGCAATAGGTATTCCTACATAAAGACTGATTTATAGTCTCCCTAATTGAGCTTAATTTAGACTTTTATAACCTAAAAACCTCCTTATTTCTGTCAAATTCCTCCCAAAGTACCAGGGGGATTGCATCTGGATTAGTTATAAATAGTAGTGAAATCTCAGAATACAGCGTAGTGTGAGAATCATTTTTTCTGGCTGCAAACTTGCAATCAGGGTCAGAATTAGGCTCACAGGAGTGACAGAAAACTGGGCTGGCTCTTCCTTCCCAAAGAAGAAAGCTCAGCAAGTCCTTCTCACTTGCTTTCATTCTGACCTCTCTCCAAAGGCAGTAGTCTAAAATATTTCCTGTTGCAGTGAAAATGCCTGCATCTGTTTAGGTGTTATCAGTTGTCAGCCTATATTCTTACCCTGTGGAGGCAAAATATTGAAGATACAAAAAATCGGAGACATGCTGACAACGCAGGTGATGGAGGGTCAAGCAGATGCAAGTGTTTCCATTGTCTATTGCTTAAAACTATAAGAATCATGACAATTTACACAATAGACATGAAAATTCTATTTCCTAATGTAAAAAAAAATCTGCTTAATAAAGAATTAAGAGATTGCGCCCATGTTAGAGGTTTGGGCTTAAAAGTGATAGAGTCAAATCTTCCCATCACAACACAAGAGTCGACCTCACTTTTAGCACATGGAAGGGACACAACTGCTTGACTCCTGTAATACATAAAATGCTCATGAATTCTTTGCATTGCTTTCTTTGAAGCAAGTGCTGTTTGAAACAGCCGCTACCTATTTTCCCAAAATATGTTTTCCTTAAATGCTGAGTCAGTATGCATAATTCAGTAGGAAAAAAAACTCAGAGTCATCATGACTATCCAGTCTCTACATGCCCCCATATCAAATTTATCACATATAGGAGTATATTTTGTTAAGAAAGATATCTTAAGATATCCAGTCTCCCTCCTCTTTGGAACAAAGAAGAAATATGTATTTGTAACCCTTTCTTTTTTTCTTTATACTTAAGTCCTGCAGTAGTGATTTGAACAAACCTAAAGAGATTTTAAGACAGACATTTTGTATTATAATTCCCACGGGTTGTATGTATGATCGTCTTTACTAAAGCTCCTTTCAGTCCCAGTTGAATAAATATGCATTTTATTTCACTAATCTTGAAACAACAGGAATAAAGTTTACCCAGGTCTTTTATACCTCAGAGAACAAAACAAATACTACAAATCTTTAGAGAGAAAGGATATACAAAAGGGCTTGAGGTGAATGTTTCAAAGCAAATACTCTAAACGATGTGCAAATTATTTCAGCACTTGAACATGATTTATGAAAGGGGATTAGTCCACTGAAACAAGAACCCAGTTTAAACTGTTGGGTTTCAAAGTCAAAGATGAGAATTGCTTGCTTGAAAAAGCAGAAGAAACCAGATAGTAACCTGTATTGAGGATTTCTGATTGATTTTCTTTAACTAACTCAATCATATTTTAGCTATCAGTGTCATTCATACTTCACTGCAGTGGGCAGTGTAAAATACCTTCTTTTATGATACGATTTGCCATAAAATTGAAGGATGAAATAGCGATAATTAAGTAATAATGAGGTAATTAATAACTCAGTGACTAGCTCTCTGTTTACTACTATGGCCCATAAATGAGCAAAAGGAATACGAAACAATTAAAGATTATCCAAGCTCAAACAGATAACTTTTCCAGGGAGTTGTGTGTCAGTGAGCAGACCAATGAGTCACAGGTCACATCTATAATAATACATTATATTATATTGTAATAGTCCCCCATACTCTTCACATAATGGGTAAAAGCTACTCTTAAGTACTATAAAAATGATCACTTTTATGTAATTGTAAAGATTAATAAGTGAGCTAACTTCTCATGGTTCTATAATGACCCTGCTGTTCTAGTAGGTAAAGGAAAATTTAATGATCCTGCTCAGATATGATTAATATCTTACTTTTTCCTGACTAAAAATCTGGACTTGGTTCAATAAAAATGAATTAAGTGAACATGCACTGATTTTCCTGCCAAACGTTTATATGGAAGTTGGTTATGCCCAATTTAAAAATATGCTTTTTCAACCCAAATAGTAAACTCTGGAAGGATTTTGGAAAATTAACTGGAAGTAAAACAAAGAATTAAGGCAACATTATATTATAATTGATGGAAACAGGATATTTGAATTCAGGAAGAATTCATTTTTTTTATGAGAATCGGTCACAGCCAGTTGTGGTTTTGGGTGCAACATAATCTCCTATTATCAGTGGTAGTGACACAATTTGTTTCTGAATTTGGCATGTTTTGTTTCCAAAATGTCAATATTATTACTTATTTGTTGCTGAATCAGTATTTTTCTAAGCTTTAAGAAGAAAAAAAAACAAACCAGACTTAGTGTAAATGTTGCAGAGAAACATGAGAGTAGAAATATGTCAAAAAAAGAAAGTTTAGCTCCTCTACTCCAAGTGAATGCTCCTGCCCTCCATAAGCAGCATGTTGCATTTTCTTTTTGTGGGTTTTTTTCAGTATCTGAAGCTGACTGAATTCCTGTTGATGCAATAAAAATAAATGCCACAACCATACGAGCTGGAGAGTGACAAAATTAACATTGCAGTAGGAAGCTGCATATTTGGATAAGTATTCATTTTGCTTTCATTTTTTTAATTGTTGTCGTCGGTAATGCTGCTCTAATATATGTTCCTGCTTTTTATTTCTTGGTTTTATTAAAAGTAATAAAACTGACCTATACATAACGCTAACGTTGTAATGTAATAATACTCCCTAAATAGCATCCATTTGGCTTTGAACTAAAATAAATGGGCTGGGAAGGGGAAAGAATTCAGACCTCAGCTAACAAAGAAATGGAGTGATTTCCCACTTCTGCTGCTATAATTAGCCCCCTTATCACAGAAGTAACCCTACGTGGGTGAAGGACTCCGCTAGCTACTGCAGAATCCAGCCCTCAACTAGTTTGGCTGAGCCAGTAAAACCTCTCACTGCATCCTAAGATAAGATCACCCAACCTACCGGCCTCTTCATGTGTTGGAAAGGAAGAGAAAAATATCACACAAGCTCCTCTCTCAGCACTGCCTGTAATTAAGTGGCCCTTTTCTAGGAACACTGAATGATGCTTTCAACACAATAAGTTTCTGGCTTTTTTTTTTTTCCCCCTCCTGCTATTACACAGCTGAATCTGTGCAAATACATGTGTTTGTGCCCTGGTATCCACCCCTTCCCTCTGCAACGAAACAATAGCCTCTGCAACCCAGTGTTTGCCACAGAAATCTCCAGTCATGTGTGGTGGGGATAAACTTTAAACCCTCCATCAAGCTCTCAGAAGAAGCCTGAGTCAAGGAAGGAGCAAACACCATGCAGAGTCAGAAAGGGTTAAAGCTCCACTGACTTCTCCAGCTCTTCCATCGCATCCACTGAGGGACCAAAATCGGTTTCTGCCTCTGTTTTTTTCTCCACACGCACACTGTGCAGTCTTAATTATCTAACAAACTGCATTCAGAGATGAATCTGGATAGTTTAGTAATTACTTAGGGATATTTACATGCCATGCTTCAAGTTTCAAAATGTAGCTTTCTGAAGTAAAGAAAATTGAGTGAAACAAAAAAAGCAACTTTAGGCAATTTTAAAGCATACAGAGAGCCCTTGGCTAAATACGAGGGACAAGGTGTCTGACACAAACAGTATCTTCTAAGAAACCAAAGCAGATTTCAGAGCCCAGATGACATTGTAGCAAATACCTCTAAAGGCAATCAACATTATTATCCAGAGGTAATTATTTTTTTCTTGATTAAATAGATGCAAGTAGGCATATTCCAAGACGCTGCCCTGCAGCCGTTCCCTGGGGAAGTATATGAGGGTCTTAGCAGCAAAAAGCAATGAATTGCCCTTTGGGACTCAAAAGACCCACGATTCCCTGCTGAAAATGCAAGAAGAATTTAGGTAAGGAAAATACTATTTGAGTTGGCTGGTGGCCAGGGTGCTGATGCCGAGACCCCGATCCTAACGAAGAGTGGAAAGGAATCCCAAGCCTGCTGTTTAATATGCATGACATGTCGGCTTTGCTGTCAACTTTTCCTTCCACCCCCTGCTTTTGTCCGATTTTTCCACCTGTTGCAACTTGTCCTTACTCAGGCTGAGAGCTGGAATTGTCTTACTTGGTCATTGTGCCAGACACAATGCGACCTGATCCCTGACTACTCTTGTTGAGAGAGTAAAGTGATCAGGAACGGCAACAATACTGCACAGCCCATAAAGACTTTCCTTTTCACATATATATGTATTTACTTTAAAAAAAAACCATGATGCCATAGTTGTGGCTCCCCAAGCCTAAATTCAAACATGGAAGAAATTTTCCAGGAGTCGTCGTCACAGGGCTGCATGACTAACCACTGAGATTTAAGTAAAGTGTTCTCGAAGATAAGAAAAATATGCGAGTAGAAACAATAAAAATAATGCAATTCAATCTTATCAATTCAGGCAGTTCCAGCTTTTATGTGGCAAACAAGGAGATCAAATTGCATTTATCTAATATCACAGATTTTTTAAATGTCTAAAATATTTAATTATTTGGCTTTGGCAACCTAAAGCTGAGGAACAGATTACTGTTCCCACTACATAAGGAAATAACTGACAACAATTAGTATTTATTCTTGTTGCTTTTGTAATAAAAATAGAATTCCATCACTTTCAAGGAAACCTAAAATATTAATAAGAATGTGATGTACTGAGTAAATGTGACGCCATAAGGAAATGATGGAGAACAGGTTGGAAATATAGTGCTTTGGGAATGGATTGCATTATCAAGCTTGTGATTGTGCATTTTGACAAGAGCAGCCCTCAGATTGATACGGTAGCCAAAGGGCACTCTTCCTACTGCGAAGCCGTTTGTTTCCATCCAGAAAAGGGGGGAGTAGAAGGGGAATTGATCCTCTACGACAATCAATACTGACTCCAGCCCAGGGTCTTCCACAAGAGGTCACTCCTGAGTGGCAATATTCCCAGGTGGTGGCCACAGCGTAAACCACAAAATGACCATGGACAGAAAAAAACCAACACTGAACATAGTGGAGAGCATGGAGTTGGCTTCGTTGCTCGCAACAGGACTGTCCTGTACTCCATACACACAGTAAGAGCTCTTGGATCCTGGAGAGCTCAGTAATTTCAGGGAACCTTGCAATGCATGGATCCTTTCTTTACCTCCCACGCGCTGTGAGAGCATCTCTATTTTCAGTCTCACTCAGGTGCTTGGTTTCATGTGGTATAAAATTGATGTGGCAGACCACCTACCAGCAGATCTAATTATAACAGGTATTAATTAGGAGGGGGTTTGGCAACTTCAGGAGAAAAAAATAATAAAAAAAACCCCTCTACAGTCTGGATGATAACAAAATTACTTGGAAATTACGAAGTGTGACACTGATTTTAAAAATCATTGGTTAGAACACTTATTTACACTAAAAGGAGTGGTGTTGCAAGGCAGTTTCTTTGTGCCAAATGTGTACACTTTCTAGTGGAGAAAACATCTAGGGTGAAAAAAAATGCTTTCTGACCCATTATTGGCTGCATAAATTAAATCGATGAAACAGTAGGCGTCATAAAGTAAAGACTAATCTCTCTCCTTGTATTTCAGAGCTGGATCATGGGTTTGTATATTTTGCTACTGTTCCCCAAGGCCATCATGGGTTTCTTCGTAGCTCAAGAAAACTTCAATTAGAGCATGAGTTGAATCCAAACTGGATGAGAAGCTGGTGAAAGGCAGCGTGACCAAGACGATGGACACTCTGTTAACTTTGGAAATTGAGCTTAGCAGTTTGAGCCCAATTTTGAATGAAATCAGTGTCTATAACACAAAAAGCAGAACTGAGAATAACAATTTGTCCTTGTAGTGTAAACAGAAGCAAATAGGATTAGATACAATACCCAGATTCCTGCATCTAAGTCTCTAGGGGCAGTCGCCTTATTAGTGAAATACTTTGATTAGAATATACCTGTCTTTTATGTATTTGTGCTGCTAAAAAACCCAAACAACACAACAATACCAAGTCTAAAACTGGACAGTTTTTGCAGCCCTTAAAACGTAGGGAAGGAAGATACAGTTGAGTCTGAACTGTCAGAATATCTCATTAAAGATTATCGGGGTGCTGGTGGCCTGCTAACACACATCAGTTGCTCGTCTTCTGTGTTAAACTGGAGGAGTTTTAAACTGTCTTTAAAAAATTTCCTTTCTTTGGACTTGGCATTGGCAGTAGTCAGTGATGTTAGAGCACTATAAAATTATAAAACTGTTAAACTTTGGAAGAACTTTATAAACACACTTGCAGATATTGCACATGTCTTCTCTGTGCTCTGCAGTCAAACTGGACAATGAAACGACCACCTGTTAACTGCTAACAATGTGTCATTACCAGTTCTCATGCCTTTTTAAAGCAATTTTGGCTCTAGCTGCCGATAATTCTGGCTACGATACTTGTGTGAACATTAAGGGCACAGAAAGCCAAAGGCAGAAAACTGACAATACAGTTTGTGCTTAGACTACTAATAAGTAAGTGAATAATATGATTTTTCTAATTCCACATAATTGCTTGATCTCAAGGGGCCAAAAAAAAGTTCTGAATACATATTTCAGAAGCAATCCAATCCACGGTATTTAAATGCAAGCTTCGATTCAGTGAGATTTCACCTCAGATATTTTCACATTTTTAAATAGTTTAAATAGCCTTTAACAAAACAGAGGTTATCCAGGATTTTCTAAGGTTTGAAAAGAAATGCAGACTAAAGCTCTGTCACTGCTCATATTCACTTTTTTCTGTTTTGCCTGACAAATTATCATTTAAAGATATGTGAGAAGTCTAAATAAATAAATAAAAAATCCCTGAGTGCTGAAAGTGTTTAAGGGCATTTTTCCTATTAGCAACAAGAAGAGCAGAATCAGACCCACAAAACTTACCATGCTCTCAGTCTTATTTTTCTTCCTCTGAGAAATTAAAGTTAACACCCAGTACAAAGATATTGGGACAATTTTTCACAAGCTACATTCAGGCTACTTTATATTTTATAACGGAAAGAAAAAAACTTAAAACCCCTCAAATCTCCACGATAACAAGAAAACAACAACAAAAAGCTTTGGTCTGCAAAAAAGAGACTATTTAATGAATCTTTGTATTTGTGTGTGTAAGCGTGCACGCATGTGTGCATATATTTATGATTGTGGGGGTAATTATAATTAAAAATAGCTATGCTGGGTCTTTTTAATGCAACTCTTTTCTTAACATCTAAAGCTTTGATCCTGCACTGAAATGTGTGCAGGCAAATTCCTGCACAGCCCTTCGATACCTAGAGGTATCTCATACCAGCATGCGAGTCTAAAGCTGTCACGGCACTTGCAATAGAAGCAGTGTGTGAATCTCCTGCCAAACAAAGAAAAACAAAGATACAAGAGAGAGGGTGAAATTAAAAAAAAAAAAATGCTGAATGAGTGATTCAGGGTCACCACTAGCTTCTGCGTCTGCTGCCCACAATATCATGAGCTTCTCGGCACAAACTGGAAAAGGAAAGTCTCAGTGGAGCAAAGCACATCCCTCCTAGTTTTAGATCATGTCCTTTTCTAATCATGCTGGCAAAAATCAAGCTTTATCCCTCGAATTTACCTTCTATAAAATTATAGATGTATCACTGTTTGTCGGCTACCGAGGATCTGTCAGGTCTTTCAACAATTCAGTGTATAAATATACAAAAGACAAAATTACTCTTGCAATTTGAGGTGTTTCACTAAAATGGAAACAAAGCAACTGCAACAGACCATTAACATCAGACTCATGTTGCTTATTTTTAAAAATAAATGGCTTAAATAAATGTCTTTACTCCCAAACAAATTTATTTTGCTTAGGAGGGAACGTCACCCTGTAAAAGTGTGGAGCTACTAGCTGTCTTCACTTAAATGCAAGTTATGTATATCAGCGCAGAACATATTCAGCTTTAAAATTCTCAGAGATCTTCCCTTAATAAAAATTAGCTCAGCCTGTAATGGCATAGTTATTTAAAGAGGAAAGCAAGAAAAAGAAAAAAATATTAGAAAAGAAAAAAAGCCTTACTTAAAGATTTTCTGTGTTCAGGCTTTGGCTCTTTGGATTCAGTGGCTAAGCTATTCAGTAATTCGATGCTGGAGGATCTTTTGAGTTTCAACTCCAAATTTCTCGATGTACAACTCCGTTCTTTTGGCTGGGGAAAGAATAGATATATTTATATATCTGTGCGTGCTTTTAATAAAATAATTATTTGTAAGAATGAAGCAAGAGATTACAGAATGCCGGTGCAGAATCAAGAGCTAACAGACACATACAGCAAGTGATGCAGTGAGTATATAATTTAAGGAAAGTGTAATGCAAAAATTGTCATATGGCAGAGATTTAATGGCCCTGACAGGCTGATCTTAATTTCTGGAGATAAATTCCCATTTAAGCGAGGAAAACAAAAGGTCTATTTCTTTAGGGTTTAGAGGCCAAAATAATTTCCACATTGCAGGCTATTTCCAAGTGATTGCAAAGAGAAAGGTTGTTTAAATTGCCTTTCTGCTTTATATGGTTACAGTAAATATTCCTGCAAATACAGTTGTTCCAAGCACCCTTACAAATTTGGTGTTGAATTCTGCTGGTCTAAGCTTAAGAAAGAGTGGAGGACATCTCTCTTCCTCTAATTCACTGGCATAGAAAGTGATAATTAGGGACTATTAACTCTCCCGATTTTTTAGGGAAAAAAAGAACTAAACAAAAGATAAAAGGAGATGATATTTTGGCTAAACACACAGAATCTCCTATGTCGTTTGGTCAGATGAGATTCAGCCATCCCAGCGGCCTAGAAAGCTGCAAGTCTGTAGACACTCATTCGAAGCTGTAAAACTGAAATAAGTGACGTGTGTGAACTGGTCAGCAAGTGCTTCGTGGTGGCATCCTGCCTTGTGCAGCCAGCAGCAAAGGCAAATCTTCACTGGGAGAAGCCCTGCCCTCTGGGACTGGAACCATTTACTAGTTGTGCCCCACCAGCCTCTACGGCTGCGGCTCAGTGTGCAAACACAGCTGCTGAAGCCACAATATTACTTTACTTGCACTAAAAATAAAGAAACCAAGTTTATTAGATGTTTAGTTGAATAATACGGAAAGGAAAAAAAAAAAGTAAAAGAAAAGTGTTCTGAGTCTCCATGGAAAACTCCACCCCAAAATCTTCAGTAGGATATCAATATCCTCACACACCCAATGAAATGCACAATATGAAGACATACATCATCAGATCAAACTTTCCTTGGCTGATTATAGCCTCAGGGTAATTTAATGTTTGTAGCTCTTTAAGGAAACAGTAGCCGTGTTCCGATTAACCCTTTGAAAGAGGCTGCCTCTGCCCACTGTTGTGATTCCACTGCAGCAAAACAGCTGAAAAATGCAAGAAACGGGGATATTTTTCTCTCATCAGATTCTGCAGTGGAGAAGGATAGTCAGTGTCCTCTAAATTATATGGGTTTGGATCAAGCTGGGATAGGAGGAAGACATTTGGAATTTGTATTGAGAGTGGCAAAAAAGAAAGAAAAAGCTACAGCTGAATCTGGTTTGGTAATTAAAAACTGTTTTAATAAAATGCAGCCTTGCTTACTTCTAGTAGAAAAAAAATCCTGCCTTCCTGGGAGAATAACAGCAATCAGTTACAAAGGAATATTATTTGCTAGTGTTATTCTTGTGAATAAGTAATACAAAAATTCATAAAAGGCTCAAATGTATTAATAGTTCTATTGAAGATTATATACTGTAGGCTGCATAAACGGAAAATGCAAAAATTCATTAGTTATTAAGTGCTTGTGTGCTTTTACAACCCTCAGCAAACCAATGTCCTTGTTATTTCAGAGAAATAAATGTAGCGTTCCTTTTCAAGGCAAGAATCAAATGACATTTTTGTTCCACAGCCTTGTTTATCTGACATTTTTTAGTAGATTTGCATACATATTTTTATATCCTTCAGAGGAAGGAATGTCTAGCTAGCTGGTGACTGCCTAAAACCTGTAGAGATGCCTAAGCAAATGAAGTTGAAAATGCTACATCTTAATTAATAAAGGTAACAGCCAAAACAAATACATACCAATCTGTCAATTGCATTTTTGATAGCGTGGAACCAATCCAATATGAGGAAGTCGATATCCGACTGGAAGAGGAACTCATTTCCTGACACTGTTGTGATCTGAGAAGGACATGGGTACACACAGGTAAGTAAAGCACACACCAGACAGATTATATTCTTCTTTTTTCTCTCCCACACACCCAAATGTCTTTCTTTTGTACCACGAAATATCTCCTGGAGTGCTAAGTTACCGAGGAGTTTTGAACCTCTGTCTGAAAACTGGTTTGAATACGTCACAACAAACACGATATTGTCTCAACAACGCAACCACCAAACACAAACAGTGCAAAAACAATGGGAATGACAAAAAGTGACAAAAGTTAAGAAAAGTCGGGAAACATGGTGGTACGAGACACAGTTCAAAAATAAATCAAAGCATCCTGAAAAGAAATAAAAGCAATAAGCAAATTAATTCCCATTCTGTTCAGTCATTTCTATACAGTGATATTTTTATACCTTATACCCCCATTCTTGAATTTTTGCATTTGTTATACACCTGCGATTCCAGAGTCCACTTCCAAGCGTTTTGGTAAATAATGTCACTCTTTTTCACATTAAAAAAAAGCAAAACAAACAAACCATCAAAGATGGCTGTAGAAGAATAATTAGGAGCACATTTATCATGAAAAAAAATCCCTAGTTTGTCTGAATAGAAAGTAAATTTACATTTTTGACCCACTCACTGGGAATATTAATCAAAAGAATGTTCATTCCCATGATAATGATGTTTCTCTGCCTAACAGTATGTGGTGGAAACAGGCATGCTTATTCTGTCGGTCTGGACTTCTATAAACCACCTTCATAATAACGATACATCCGTTTTTATTTTTACGTATATAACTTTTGATCAGTGTAGATCTCCAGGTATTTGCACAGTGGGTACAAACGATAATTTCACAGATGGCAGAACCGAGGTGCCGAGCTGCAGAGCGCTTTACCCCAGGAGCCCTGATGCTTGTGGCCATGGCACGTGATCCACAGCAGTTTTGTCTTTGCGGACAAGTGAATGCAGGGTTACAGTTCTACTACATTTGGCAAAGGGCAGGAGCTCATCTACTCATGCTCCAAACGAGTTCAGCTCTTGCCAGCTCCAAAATCAAAGCTTTTTTTTTCATATTTTGAGTTAAGAGTTGTTTGTGGGAAAAAAAAAAACCTCAGTACCGTTCACATGTGGGAATGGCCCTCTTGGGTTTCAGTCTTTTGGGGATGCAAGTGTAGTCTGCATATTGGGATGCTCCTTTGGGCATGGTATTCTTCAGGATTAAAACATTTTTAGGTATTTTTCAGGGAACGACTGAACACAGCAGACAACAGAGATTTCTTTCTAACCAAAGTGTGAGCAAAAGCAGAGCAAAGCCATTAAGACCTGGCTCAGCCTATTTATGTAAATCCATCAATGTGAAGTGCTACTGTTCCACTGCATCTGCCCCATGTCAAGAGTTTTTACTAAAGCATAAAAGAAACAACAGATCCTCACCAGCCTGAGCACTCCCTGAATCATTCTTAAAACCAGGAGAAAAAAAAATAAAAATAAAAAAAAAAAAGACAGAACAGCAAGTTATTAATTGTTCTATAACCTTCCCGTTATGAAGGAAATGCCTGCAAGGAAGGTTTCCAAAGTCATCAGCATTAAGGAAAATCCCGTCAGCACAGCTCCAGCAGAGACATCCTGTGAGAGCGCTGCAGAGAATGTGGGAATGGTCCCCCAGCGCGGGCTCAGAGGCTGCCCGGCTGCAGATGTTCATCCCATCCGCACCCGTCAGGAGGGGACCTCCAGCCACCCCCTTGTTCCCTGAGCGCACAGGGTAGATATTTATTGGGGAATTCTGAATTCCTGTGTTAATCCACAGACATAATGTTAATCACTGCTCACATACTCACTGTTCCCTTTTTCAAATGGAAAAATAAAATGTCAAAAATTAATTTAACTCAAGGTAACCAGTTAAAAGAGGTGACCTACAGTTCTGTGCCTAGCTCACAGAGGGAGGTTTGGGTCCAAAATGTATTATATTGTATCATATCACAATTTATTAATGTATACATGCAGATATGAATTAGACTAAACACAGGCAACAATTCAATCTGATGCCTCTCTCCCAGCATAAACAAATCATTATTAAAATTATAAAACGGAATAACATTTTCAAAGTAAGAGCAACATATATAATTAGATTTACTGCATCTTGAAGGCTTAAAAAGGACCTAGCATAGTTCAGTCTTCCGTTCAGTAAATTCAGGCTTTATTAAAATACAAGTATTCAGCACTGCATAAACATTTGCACTGTATGATATGCAAAAGAGATACTCCATTGCTAACAAGACCAAAGCAAAATACATGTTGAAAGTTTCTTTGTCTGAATGTGCTATTTTGATAATCGTATATTATCAGTGTTTTACGAGCAAATCTGTAAAAACAGATCATAGAATCGAAGGAAGAGAATTCATTTAAAATATACTTTCTGTAAGATACAGTTCAAGTCCTTTTCTTTCTTTCCTCAGACTAATCTTCAGAGTAACTAGACAGTTTCAAGAAGACTGCTACTGCTCTCTACAGTTTAAATGCATCCACTCCTTAATTACAGTCAGTAATTGACTTTGTTCTGCTCCATTCCAGTCATTCACAGGAAAGCAGTTCCAAAGGCTTTGGCTAGTAAATCCCATTTAATGTGCAGGTTTCCTATCCCACTTTTATATATTACCTCCTTAGGATTTCTGATAAATGGTTCTTGGAAAGGGTTGCTAAACCATATTTGCACTTTGAACAATCGAATTTTCAACACCCTTGGGAAAAGACATCAGTAAAGAATGCTAGCTTTGACTAAACCTTGTGATTGAACAATTTATGATCACAGCCCTAAATGATGTATAACTAGCAACAAGCATAAATTGTTCAATATTAGGACGTGCTAACAGAGCATCCCTGTATCAGGCATTGCTGAAATAAACAGGGACCAGAGAAATAAATGAAAGACAAATCTGAAAAAAAAAATGAAGTGCTGTAGATAGAGCTGCCAGTCTCCATTGTGCCAGGTACTTCACTTATTTAAATATTTCCTGAATTCCCTCTCTCTTTGCCATCATTTTTTGCAAGGGCTACAGTCTGAAATTAGCTTTACTTTACCAGGCAGAATTATGCTGCTGATGTTGGCAATAAATACCCACAAGGAATGACAACTGGCATTAACCCTCCTGTTTGTGAAGGGTGTGCCCTTCAGTTGCTTATAGCGGTGCTAGGATGCCTGGATTCTCTCTTTCTTGCTATGGTACCTTGGAAAAATCACTTCAAAGGCTCAATCCACTCACGTGGTCGTTTTACAACGAACTGTAGTACAGTCCTGCTGTTAAGCATCGATCCTCTGAAAATATTGGCTCACTGCAGGTAAATGTGTGTTAAATTCAGTACACTGCTGGGCTGCCAACAAAGTGTGGGAAGGGGAGGGGCAGGTGTGAAACACTTTTTGTAATATTCTACTTGAGCCTTATTAAGAATTTCTCTTGTCACCTTATAAAGCTGCAAATGGAGGGGTGAGCTTCTTTTGCAAGTCACCATAATGAGGTACCAAGGTTGTGTTCAACAGGATCCTAGTTATTAAACAAAAAGGTACCTATATAGCTCCAGGAAATAGGGGACTCTGTATCTATTTAATACCATTATCATTTCATAACACATAAATATGCCTTGGATGCTACCCAGGATTAACAGCTCTTAAAAATCCTATAAATCATCTATTTTTCCTGTGCTAGTTTTTGTTTTGGGACATGCTATGGTGCCATTCATGGCTATGTTCCTCAAGGGCTTTCAAACCCTTACAAATCACGCAGATCTTCCTGCTAGAACATGTCTCAGAGATTCTTCCTTTACACAATATATTGATAGAAAACAGGAAACAAAAGCCAGGAAAGTGCCGGGGGATAAGCCATGGGCTTTCTGTCCTTAGTCTTCCTATAAACTTTGGTCTTGGCACTACTGCATTGCTATGAAACGAAAAGTCTCCTTTGTACTATCCCTCTAGTTCTTTACCAATATACATTTCTATAGATACATCTGTTTCATATATTTATTTTAGCTGCAGAACAGGGATGGAGGCAATTTTAGCAATCCTACTGATAGGCACTCTATGGAGATATGGAAAAGGGCGATAAATTCACACAGCAAAACAAAAATACAAAACCGTATTATTGATTCACTCACTTCAAAGGGTACTTATGCATCTCTGGTGGCCGTAACTATTATTTGCAGTGATGAACTATTTTCAGACAATGCAGAGAACAAACTTTAATACAGGAAGTGAAGAATCCTATGGGGAAGGGGAAATGCAGCAAGAAAGCGTTCGCAGTCTCTCCTCTGCAGCAAGAGAGAAGAAAGCAAGCTGTTTAGAAAGTGTATGGTTCATGTATGGCCATCAAGAAACCACCACACAGTTCTTATTTCAGCCAAACACTGAAACAATCCATTGCTCAGCTCCTTCTGAAAGTGGGACATCCAGAAAAACAAAGCTGGAAGAGGGACTATAGAGGTAAAGCTTCATATAACCTCCCCCAATGATTAAATATTGGGTTATTGGACATTTCTGTCCTGTAGAAACCCCAGCAGATGCTAATCTAGTGCAGAATCTGGTGCAGAAAACCTAAACTTTGATGTCACCTGGGACTCCCACAGCTTGTGGTGAACACTAAGTGATTTAAACTTGGATTGACAGATACCTCTGCATGCAGAAATTCAATAAAATGTGTTCTTGCTGTCGCACTGTGCATTGGGATTGCTGCCCCTGATATGTGCAGGAAAAAAGGAAAAGTGAGTCACTAGAGCATTTCTAGCTCAAAAGCTAACACTCTTCCCCCTTCTTGCTGCTCCCTTCATCTCACCTTGCTCTCAGAAGGTTTTGTTGTTTTTTCTTTTCTGGTCATGTTAATCATCCTCATTCCCCATAATAAAGAGGAATTTAGGCTTTTCCTTCTCTTTTCCTGAGATTTATTTGTAGGATGGGATATAGCCCCTCAGCCCACGTAAGACAGGACACACCACTCTCCATCTGCATGGCGGCCACCAGGGCTGGGAGAGGAAAGGTAGGAAGAGAGTCATAAAGTAAGGGGGAAAAAAAGAGAAGGAAGATTAAGAATTTTATATCCCTTTCTAAATAATCTTTAAAAGAAGGAATGTAATTAGAATATAATATAGCTTGTGAATAAATACATAAAATGCAGATACTCATGTGTCCACACCCACAGAAGAAGTAGAATTAATTAAAGTTGGGAGACACTATGCTCCTTAGTGGTTTAATTAACTGGATTTGAATTAAACAGGGACAGAGAGATGTAAGTTTTTAAAAACATGTCAAAAGTCTAACTGCATTTCTGGAAGTTGATCTTAAATTCTTTCTCACAGATAATCCAGTCTCTTGGCCCTGTTTATGCTGAATGAGCAAGCAGTAGAAAGGATAAATAAAATATCTCTCTGTGCTGCACTGTAGTGAGCCGAGAGTCTGATATTCAAGAAATGTAATAAAAGAAAACAAAAGGATCAGTGTTGATCTGCATTATATCCATACTCTATCATATATCCATTATACAATTCACCTATCAAACAGAGGTAGTCATGGTTATGCTGGTAGTTAAATTACTTAAAGGATTCTATGATGTTTATGACTACCAAAGAAATTTCGTTATCAAGCAGATTGTCTGTCTCATATTGCAGTCTGGCTTTACCAATCTCGCCGTCCTTTGGATGTTGAGCAAAGTTAACATTGAAGTGATGGGGAAATATCAGCTTGAAAGAAAAGGTCTTCAACCAGTCCTTCAAACAAAATGATATTTGTTAAAAAATTTGTGAGAAAATATCTGCCTTGTGTTCCCAATGTTGCTAGATGTTAAGTAAATATATGCCGATTGCAAAAAAAGTTGCTTTGGCAACTTTCTTATTAAAATGCATTTGTAACCCCCATCTGTCATGAAAGTTTTGAAAAGTTTGTTTACTTTGGATAGCCGCCTTATCCAGGGTTACCCCAGCATACAATGATAGCAGTCTTCAGAAGTCGTGTGAGGAACAAGCCACTGGGGATCCATTTTTGTTTTAATTGGCACATACAAACACTTTTCTGGTCTGTCAAAAAGATCAAGATAATATGCATGGCGGGTGTTATATTCTCAGCTTTTGGGAGTAGTAAAGCTCCCTTTATTTAAGTAATTTAAATGATAGACTGCAAAAACTTTGCAAGTCAGAAAAATGTTTTATACTTTCTTTGGGAATATATGTTTGAAGCAACAGAAAATGCTCTACATATCTAAGGATGTTGAACCTCATAATTATCCTGGTTTTTTTTAATGACTCTAAAAATTATTGTGAAAACCAAGCATTGTGAAGAGGCAACAAACAGATCCTGTACTTTCACAACTTCTGCAGTATTAGCAATTGTAAGAGCAATTAGTGCCAGATGTTTAGAAGAAATCTCTTCGGTAGCGTTGCCTTGTGATTTGCTCATCCATTCTCTAGGAACCTTTGTGGGGTCATCATATCAAAGCAGCCTGCTCATGTACAATACATACATTGCTTTTTAGTGACATTAACCTAGCATTTGGGAAATAGACATCAATGGCTCTGAAGTGGATTCAGCAATTACAGGTCTGGGGTCAAATTCCCAAGAAAGAAGAAACTTTCCAATGGAATTGCTTTGTACCTGTGATGAATAAGTAATTTTTTTCCTGGTAAATTCCTGGGACAGAGTCCTTCAACATAATTTAGTAAGAAAGTGATGAACCTTGGGACCGTTAAGAAGAAAACACTTACTAATGTGGGCCTAATGTTTCATAGAATCATAAACAACCAGGTTGGAAGAGACCCACCAGATCATTGAGTCCAACCATTCCTATCAAACACTAAANCCTCTTCTCCAGGCTAAACACCCCCAGCTCTCTCAGCCATTCCTTATCAGGCCTGTTCTCCAGCCCCTTCACCAGCTTTGTTGCTCTTTTCTGGACTCGCTCCCAAGCCTCAACATCCTTCTTGTGGTGAGGGGTTTCCTTACAGCTGTCCAGTGAAACAACTCATTCCAGTTTCTATTGAATTACATTTATATAAGCTTGGAGAGAAGCAGGTCTTCTCTCTGCACTCTAAGGCAAATCTTTTCCTTCCCTTCCTGGCTGTGGAGCCCCTGAGTCGAAGTAGAATTGATATATATCACTTGTAAGGAAGACGCTGAACACATAAGAGGTCATGATTAAAGCTGATTAGGCTTTGACCAAAAAGCAAAACTTCTTGGATTTGGAGAGGACGTCAGGCTGGAGAGTCCACAGAGCCTCCCTGAAGGAGGAAATGTCCAATGCTCTGCCAGGGGTGCTGAGACGCTTTCATGGACTTCAAGGAACAGCTTTTTCACACAGCAGCTGGGGGCTTATTTCTTGCTGCCTTTGGAGGTGTGTGAAAAACAAAAAAACCATGCTGTTCAAACAAAGGGGAAGAGCAAGTATATTCTACTAAACATCCAAGGGATGTACCTGGAGGAAGTATTTCCTGCTGATCTGCTAGACCGGTATTATGCCCTGTGTAAGAGACAGGACTGTTTGGACTGACCTCTGAAAAACAGGGGTTGCCTTTAGAGGGCAAAGAACAAATAGGAAAATGTGAGACAAGGCAGCAGATGTTCATCCTGGATGTCAGACACCTGTGTGCAGCCTCCCATGTACCCCCTGAACGTGCTAACCTGTGCTCGCCGTGGCCGCAGGAAGGATGAACTTCTGCAGGCTATTTAGCCAAAGTCAGGGGAGTCAGACTTCAGAAGCGAGAAAGAAGTACCCCCAAAACTGGCTCAAAGTAGAGAAGCAAGAGATAATAATTAAGACAGGCACAGTCGTGCCTGTGCATAGTGGGAAGTAGGGGAATAGACAATTGCACATTTTGTCCATAGATGAAGACTAAAGGCAATGTATGAATACCTATTGCAAGCTACTTTTCTCCTTGGGGTAATATTTTACTGTTATTGCCTTTGCAATCTGAAGTCATATATTACACAGCCACACACAGAGATATTGGCAACGGTTTCTTAGAGAAGTCTTGTCTTTCTCAGTTTTACCAGCTGGACAATACCTAGTGATGAATGGTCCTCCTGTCCAATTTTATATGCATGTTATAACACTTTATGATATATATGAGTGAGACTCAACATAAGTCCTTGTAACAAACAAAAATATCAAAGGGACAATGAATGCTCTACTTTCAGTACAAGCAAAGAAATATATTTAAAATATGTATGTGCTCTGTGCAAAGATTTCATTTTGCCAATTCTTATTTTATCCAGGAATTTATTCATCAGTCGCAGAGCATTTTACAGCTACATTATTTGCAGGCAGAAGCTGGTACTGGCTTTTAGTATTTCATCTACTGACACATGTCTCCTATTAATAAGTGCTGAGACTGCACAATAAGTAAAAAGAGATGTTGCTGTAAGTATCTTTATACTTATTGTAATGAATTTGGCCATGATTATAAGTGTTTATAAAACATTCAAGAATCGTTCCTTGTCTGCTTACACTAATGAGAACACCTGTTAACTTTAGAGCTTCACAGACTTATTTGCATTGAATTCAGGTTTTTTGCATACTGTACATCACTTCTTTGAAACAATTAGATGTTTACAGAGAAATATAGCTAAAAGAAGAACAGCAGCTTGAATGCCCTCCAGCCCAAGTCAGTGCTAATCCTGGTTTGAGCGAAAAGCAGAAATCTGCTGAATTATAATACTGACACAAATTCAGCTAGCAGCGAACAAAGGTGTACCTGCAAATCCTCTGATAGCAGATGTTACTTGTGGGGATTGATACCTGCTGTTGAATAAAGCACCTCTTAGAGATGAAACAGCAGTCCTGAATGGGATTTTGCATTTTTACACTTAGCATTTTCTTTTTATTCGGATATTTTCTTTTTCCTTTTTTTCATGACTCAGAATCTCTCTCTTTGTACTGAGCATGTAGAACTTGAGATGATTTTTCAGAATAGCTATTTACATTATTTTATTAACTTGCCAAAAGCCAATACAACAACACAAGAATCCCCCTACTGCTACAGATCCAAACCACCATCTCTGCAGTAGAGGGTTTCATGGCTTAGGGCAAGGAGGCAGGAGGTCTCTTTCTGTAAAAACAGGTCTACTGGACAGTAAGTGTAATATCCTGCTGCTACACAACCATGCCAGCTATTGTTTAATAACAATGTAAAACATCAAAGTTGGTTCATGATCTGAACATATACTCTGCCAGCTGTGCCAAGTTCCTAAGTGTTGCAGGCAGGAAAAATATAATGGTTATCATCTTTCCTCGCATGCAGGGAACAAACAATGCATAGTATCTTTGGTTTGGCTCTCTCTATCTTCATTTGAACGTAACTATTAGGAAATGTTAAACAGGATGAAAAATGTTTCAATAAGGCAATTATATCCATTTAAGAAAACAAACATTTCAAGCTATGGCAGCGGAAAAGATTTCTATTTAAAAAATGGTTAGTGTTTTAATAAAAATGATGATGTTGAGATTTAGGACAAAGATGAACGCATTATCATAGAATACAGAATCATAGAATCACCAGGTTGGAAGAGACCCGCCAGATCATCGAGTCCAACCATTCCTATCAAACACTAAACCATGTCCCTCAGCACCTCGTCCACCCGTCCCTTAAACACCTCCAGGGAAGGCGAATCAACCACCTTCCTGGGTAGCCTGTTCCAGTGCCCAATTTTGTCACTTATCTGAACACTAGTACTTAAAGGAGTCACAAACTTGCCAGGAAACTCTTGCAGGTGATATCATACATAAGCTACTCATCTGAGTACAGAAGATGGATATTTCAAACATAGTTCCTAAAGGCTAGGAGACTATGAAGCTTTGTGGCACAGTTGTGGGGTTTTTTTTTCATTTGAGGATAAAGTTACTTTATATAATAAATAGCATCACAGCATAACTAGTATGGAGACAGTGTTTTATTCAAAGAATAACACCTTCTAATTTTTAGAAGTAGAAATCATTGTAATCTGAAAAAAAATCAAACTTTGTATGACTCCACATTCTAATTATAGTTTCAAACCTGGTTTCAAGTGCTGGAGCTGGGACTTTTCTTTAGTCATTGTGGAATGGCACTGACAGAACTGGAAATGCACTGACCTTTAAATTTATCAGCCCTATGTGGTCCTGTAGTAATGACAGAAGGTTATGCAAAATGTTATATAAATATATCGCATAACCAAAATATCAGATAATTTTTTCAATAGGTGTCTAAGGGGAGCTTTTCAAGGGAAGGAGATTATAGCTCAGAACTTAGTGATTTTCTTACACTCAATGAATTTAGTCAGCTAGTGTTAAATGGGTGAAAAACTACTGAAATACTTAAAGATGTAGCTCACAAACAAGACAACCTACTTCGATCGATTCTGTAATATATTGCTTTTTAAGAAATACAATGAAATTAGGAAAAATATAAAATCTCATGCCCACTCTCTAGATCTTTGAGTGTCTGGTGTGCAGTAGGTTATATCAAATACCAAACTTTAAAAGCAAACATTTTATTTTAAAAATACGTATAGTTTAAACAACTATCTGTATGTTTTTAATAGCATAGGCTTTCATTATATATTAGAACATGATATACACTTTGACGTCTGTCAGTCAAGCTTCTGGCTATCGCGCTGGACAATCTGGAGGGATGCGCCACAATGTGATGTGGCATGCAGAAAAAATGGAAAACTCCATTTTTTTCCAAAATAAAAGTCACATCTTCCAGTTTTAAATAGACAGAATGATTGCAAAATATTTGGCCACCAAGACTGTAAAGATTGAGGTTAGATAATCAATAACGTTTGTGGTTGAATTACCCGCTGATAACAAGTAATTTCCTGCTATTCGTGAGGAGAATTGGGAAGTGGTTTTTGGGAATTTGGCAGACTCTCTCTCTCTTTTCTAAATATGCTGTGTCTGAAAACCTCATATTCTTTTCTATTGCAAGCTTTGGGATGATGCAGTAGAGGCAAATACAGGTTTGGGGTGAAAGCTAGTTCAGGAACTTAGGGATCTAAATATAAGAGAAGCTAAAAATATGCAAAATTATAAAGCACAGGAATGGTTCGGTATTTGGGTTTTGAGTCCTCCACGCCGCAATCATAAGACCATATTTATCTGGATCCCTGCAACACTGTGATTGTTTCTCCACTTCTCATGGCTAATAAATGTATAGTACACATGACAGGGAAATAAATAGAGTATTTTAAAATGCATTATGGCCTCCTTGTCCAAAGATGTCATCATTGCATATTAATTCAAGCACTGTGGATGTGCTGGGAGACTTGTGCTTATCCAGCAACACAAACTGCAGGCACAGAAGGGCTGTTACCGGAGCGTCTCCCCACTCACCCCTCACTCACAGGTTCCTTGCCCTTCCCACCATGTTTCTAGAGACATGGGGTGTGCTATCACTCTCATCAAACTCAATGGCACATGGTAACTAAAAAGCAACATCCCATTGCTAATGAAATTTTGAAGGAAACTTCAATTTCAGACATTATTTTCTGAAAGTTATATTACTTTGTATTACAATCCTACCCCAAACCTAATCCTTGCACCACACTCTTCCTCTGCCTCTGTAATAATTAAGAACATTATCAGGTCCTTGACGCTGACAAAGGAAACTGAGAAGTTACTTCCCAGTGATTTGGAGTACTAGCTCATTAGACCAGAGTCGGAAGAGCTGACACTCTCTATTATTCATGTCTGTGAGCAGAGACATTTGGGTTTGAACTATAAACAGAACCAATTACATTTACGTTTCCCAACGCTTTCAAGAATAAGACTAAAAGCTTTTGTTTATTTTGTGAAACCATGATCCACTACACTAATAAGTCTAAAATCTGATTAAAAAGAAAACATTCCAAGCAGAACCTGGCAGTACAGCTTCTTATGTGCTCTACTTTCATTGGCAGGAACATGGTAGCCCTGATTCAGCAAGGTACTTCTTTTCAGCATGTGAGTATTGCACTGTTTTCAGTCACATGAGTGAAATGAGCGAATCAGTTAGAACAAAAATAGCAGAAAAGTTATATTTATTCACAGAGTGAATATTTTGAGGAACAAAAGATATGTTAGTGACAGTCAGTAAGAGCTGCATATAAATGTTGCATGTGGTTCTGCTGTTAAAAGTTAGCTGTCACTTAGAAGCCTAACAGCAAGAGAAAGCTACACCTTCTAGCCCAACGGAGAGAAGAGAATACCTTATTAAGGATTGGAGAGGCTAAACAACGAACAAAAACCCGAGAAAAACCCACCACCTATCCGTTCCTTCACTTTCGGAAGCAAAGTCAAACTAGTAACTTTATCTATTGAAGAACAAAATAACAGAAAATAATTATGTCTTTATATATATATATCTTTGGCTATAGTAGCCAAACACAGAAAATCAGAACCATGTTAAAAACTATACCTAGTTTTCAGCTAAACTCTGGGCCTTCAATTGCCAGCAATCCCCATAACTCGCTCCTTTTCTTCTGAGAACAGATGAACGGATTCTCTATCACAGAGCCAAGCACATAATGTCTAAGATTAACTAGAAGTCATTCACTTAGAAGACGCCCTTACAAAGAATTAAGCCATAAATTAGACACTGCCAGAACCTGAGAATTAAAAGGGAAAGGGGAAAAATATTTTGAAGGTTTTAGGTGTTTAGAAATTCAATTACACAATTTCATCTCTCACTGAAATGAAAACACACAGACTGAAAGCACCATATCCAAACAAATTCATGAGAAATAGGTGAATATTTATTACAGCTCTCACTTAACAAAGAGCGAGCACTGATAGCCACATTATTCAGGAAAGCTGCTTTTATCGAAGGAGAGAACAGGATCTCAGTTTCACGCTTAACTCTGAATGATAACTTATTCCCCTTTTTCACTGCTTTTCCTCGATGACAGGTCATTCACCTCACTACTGTCATGCATTACAAAAATTAGCAACCAAGAAAATGAATCTAGATCAGTTCCTATGTTTGAACTTGCTCATTTGCCTATATGCTCTATTTCCCGCTAGAAACCCGTTTACTCTTCACAGGACCAACTTCACAGCCGACACGGAGCAAGAGAGACGGAGAACCTTGCGAATTTTCCCAATGTATCAGACTTACAGAAACACCTGCGCTAAATAACTTTCTGCTGAGCTACTGTGAAAAGCTGCAGTGTTAAATAGTGATCACAGTTTCTGAATTTTCACTGAGCTGGTTACTCTTCTGCTAGAGTCCTCCGAGCTGTGGTACAGAGTGTCAATGGTATCCATTTTAATCTTACTGCCTTTCTTTATATTAACATTGATAAAGTCATGAGTTTCTTTATTTATCTTGAAGCATCTTTATTTCAATACAATGGGAGTTGAGCAGTGCCTGATAACGTTGAAAAAAAATCTGTTTGTAAGTGTCTTTCATTTCTGAATTGAAGCCATTCATTCACTGACTACTGTAAGAAGATGAGTGGAGTTGAGAAAAATCTAAGGCATTTGATTTGATACAGGTTTAAAAGTGTTGTTTCTCCTGTTTAAAATATTCCAAATACAGTATCTAAGGACAGAAGTATTATAAAATTAAATAAACCTGGAAAGTTGCTGCAAATCTATCCTTTATTAAGGACTGTAACCTTTAAGCGAGAAAAACCCCTGATTTCCATTTTACAAGGAAACAATGCTCTTAAATCTACGCTAGCACTTAAAAAAGATGCATTTGCATGTATACAGAGCTCATTATAGGCTTTAAGTGTGTTAACGATGAGATGGAAAACTTGTTCAAACAAATTATTGACTCTTGTAGGGAAGATCAGAGGCAGTAAAGAAACTGCAAGCAGGTAGAGAAAACTGCGATTAGGTTTATCCAAGAATTATCTCATTTTGCCATTCCCAGAGTGGCAAATAGTAGCAGCCCCAGGTCTGGGAGCAAATATCAAATAGCTACACGTACCTACAAGTCTCTGGGGAGAAATAGGTAAAAGCAAACACTGCTACTCATGGCCACATCACCACTATCAAAAAATTATTCACCTTTTCTACCTTTAACCCTTTGACATGTGTTTCCTACCTACACAAACCACTCTGCAGTTCTTTAGCAGTGGCACTGGAAAAAGTCTTGGAAAGTGGGGATAGAGCTGGTGCTGACAATGATTCATCTTCAGTGATGTCTGCACTAGTAGGAGTGGAGACTAGAGGCATGTTTAGATGCTACACTCAAGCTAGAGTGAATCTAAACCAGCATATGCTTAGCCAAATCTTCTGAAACTTGTTTGTGGGGGAGAAGAAAGTTGTTGAAAATTTCCTACTTTGTGTTTGAATCAAAATTTTAAGCAATTCCTGATTTTTACCAGATTCCATGCAGGAAGGCGCAGCTCATGGTATTTAAATGAAGCTCCCACAACATTTTGTGGCAATGCAATACTTTATGGCAGCGAGTGCAAAACACAGCAGCAGCACCACTGTAAACTTTGAAACGTTTCAAAGAATATCAAGCACCAACTGCGTTGCCAATATAGTTTTAAGTACAATGTAGCAAGCTGAAATTATGCAAGCAACCATTTTTCACACGAGTAGACCAAATGATTTCAGACAAGGGCAATAGCTGCAATGGGGACTTGCGGAAGAAGATGCTCAAAAAGTAGATTAAAAAAAGTACCTTCCAGTGCAAAGAAGGTAGCAACATCGGGACTCATGTTTAGGTAGGTTCATCTGCACTCTCGCGATTCTCATTTCCTACCTACTACGTGAAGTGTGTTTCAAATCTATAATTCATATAGGGATAAAATGAGAATTTTCAGTGTTTTCTTTCACTAAAAAACCTATTGCAAATGGCCCCAGGACAAGTCCCCCAGCCAGGTAATTTAAACAGCAGAAAAGATGGGCAGATACATTATTTTCAACAAGGTCCCAAGGTGGCTTTCAATTAAGAAAAACAATTGACTGATGTTTCTCTGTTTGCTGCCAGGAAGCTCTATGTAGTATTTCTAGAGCTTTTTCTCCACTCTACCCAACATGTGGGCTCAGTGTCAAGCTGTGAGTTTGTAAATCTTTTTCAGCACTTATCAGAGCTCAACATGAATTATGGTATTGCCAAATCTGCTTTATGCAGCTTTTTTTACACTAGAAGAAAATGTATGATTTTATGGTCAAAAAGAAACGTCTACATACTTGCAATGGGAAAAAGAGAGTCCATTGTGACTGAATCCCAGAAAAAAACTCCTTCCCTCTAATTCTGCTTCTTTATTGCCTTCAAACTTCAGAAGCTCCTGAGCTGTCAAGCTTTACATGGTGCACACAGTTTCTCTTTACCTTTATTAACTTTGTTACCGAAGGTTTTATTAGCTAAGACTTTATCAGCAAAGATTTTATAAACTTAATGCATGTTTGGGAAATGACTGCTATTTTTCTAGATGATTCACCTTAAAACGTGTGTCAATTTTTAGTAAAATTACCTTCTTTTTTGTTGAGGAATACTTAGCACGGAACATAAATCCACCCTTTTGTAGAGGGCTAATAAACTTTTGGGTGTATGTGCGCGTGTGTGCGACTTAATACCATTATAATAATATTATATGGCAGGCAAAAATATAATGAAAATGATAATTTGCCAAAAAGATTTAAAAAACACTGAGGTGTTACCTATCAAAAGTTCTCCTTCTGTCTATGATACAGCACAGATTGCAATCGTGACAGTAAATCTGGTGCTATTGTTAATGCCATGGCACTTTGGTTTTTGGCTTGCTTCAGTCCAATCTGTGACATGCTTGTGAATATCTTTCTTCTGTTCTGTCTGTATGGCATATGGATTTCTGGGATACAACGTCAGACCTATCCACATAACAAGTGTTCAGAGCACCTTATCATTTTAAAAAGCCAATTACTCAAAAAGACAAATGTGAAATGTTTCACATTTAATGATGAGCAAATCTGCAAAACAAATGCAATTTTGCTTCATTTGAAAAAGTTTAGTTTAACTGTAAATATTGCAATGGAGTCCCTAGCAATACACACCACGGGTAGGGACAGGCTCATTTTATGCATATTGTACATCATCACTGTCACTTAAATCTGCAAGATTTTCCATGCTAAGTTGTTTTAAATAAATAGAAAGAAATGAGATACAAAAGACTGAAATATATGCTTCTGAATAGACTGCAAAAAATGTCACTGTTAGCACTGAGCATTGGACATTTAAAAAAAAAATATTTTGAAAGTCTCACCCAAAAAAAGGAAAACTGCATATGTCTACAGAGGTAAAGGTCAGTAATGAAACAATTAACAGCAAAAATACCAATCCATTTTTTAGAAATATTTGTCAATATATAAAGAATGTTTTGTACTGCACATAAGTGCTCAATTAATCCTGGATTAGTGGCCGTATGTCATATTCCCAGACTGAAAGGATGTTAGCTGAAGAACTTAAATGCACACAGGTTCAAAGCAAGATTTTTTGCAAGGACTTCAGGACTGCAGAAATAGCTACTTTCTGGTGCTAATAGAGCTCGTGATTCAGTGAGATTCTTAAGAATATGTATAATATACATGCTGGACTACTGAGGTCCAAATAGGGTACGGTAGAATTATATTTTTTTAAAAAATAAGCTATAGGTATATATTTATGCCTACATGTCTGGAAATTATATATGCACGTGTACACCAGCCACTGCTATAGAAAATTTAATGATTGTCAGTTATCTAAATTATAGGTTCTGAGTACCAAAGAAATTAAAAGGGCTATTGTTAATGTAGAAGCATATTGGGTTAAAAGGCTAGGAGGATAGTGAGATATTAGTGGGAGTACTTGACTGAGCGAGGCAAATGCATTTATGTTCAATATTTTAAATATATGGGAAATGTATAAACTGATTTTAATACTGAAGATTTTTGTGACTAATTTGATTTTTAAAACCCTCTCACTAAACAGAGAACATTGGTAACAAAACACTATAGAACATGGAAACTGAATGCAGCTGGCACTGGTAATTTTAGAAGAAACTAATCTTGATATTTATAACAACACTTATCAAGCGGAACAGTTTTACCAGACTGGGAATGTTGAAATACAAAAAGGTTCACCTTTCAGCTATTGTGTTTTAGTTCTACTTCATCCCCCAAAAACAATCAGAAATCAGTTCTTACAAGGAAAATATTAAGAAAGTTTATTGGGCAATTTAGCCATTGAAATACATTTTTTAAACTGCCTGTACAGGTATTGTATTTATATTAAATTTTTGTAATTCACTTCAGGGACTTGATATACAGCCTAAAAAATCAGTTCATAAATTGTGTTTAGAAATACAGAAAATATGCTGAGCTGTAACACTAGATAAGAACCTTTTTTTAAAAACATTCCTTTTATTTTTTTTAAATTTCCAAGCACTTCCAATTTAAATTTTGATTTTTTTTTTTACCTGTAGAATGCCAGATATAATGAACTAATAAGGAGTGCATAAAAAAGAGTGTATCTTACCCTTAATCTTGGAAACAGCTGTAATAATAATTCCCCAATTATTTTTTGCTATTGCTGCACGATAATAAGTATACATATAAAAATGTAAGAGGATGAAATTTAGCTCACAATTTCATTATGGTATTTAATTTCTACAATTTTGGACTGTAAGGGTAAAATAAACATTCATACAACATAATAAACCAAATAATTTCATAAATTAAGCCATATAATGTGTTTAACTCCAAGTGATTTACATCAGGAGATAATTTTTACCAGCATCTTTAATGTTCAGGAGTAATGAAGATAGAGGAATATATGATTCTAAAACACAGGACTTTAAGAATAATGTAGAGATTATAACTTGCAGGGGACTATGCAAACACTCAGCCTGCTTTTATAGTGCTTGTTTTTGTTTTTCTGCTTCTCCCTTGCACACCCACTCACCAACTTCAGCGCTGCGCTGCAGATTTGAATGAAGTGAAAAGCTCAATGGGTATTTGTCAAAGTATGTTCAATTCTCCCACTTTCACACAAGAACCAAATAAAGCCAGGAGAGCCTCCCGCGTCTCCCGAACACCCAGAAACCGGCAGCATCCACCTGGAGCTACCGACGAGCACAGCCGAATCTCTCAAATCTCATCCCCTTTTTCAATTCCACAAATACACCTTGGAAGCAAGCACATTTCTCTCGAGTTGTGGAATCTGATGTCAAAATTGCCCCCTACCTAGCTCATGCAAAAATCTGTTTACGCACATTCTTTCTCTCCTAGTATTACAAAAAAGAAATGTCAGTAATAATCAAGTGAGGGTGCTGAATTAAAATCTGAAATCGCTAACAAACCGATCTGTACAAAAGTGTCAGTGTTAAGATTTCCAGACTGGGGGTTGTGCGACAGAACGAGGAGCTCAGACAGAAGAAAACAGCTCTCCACTCCAGTACTTTCACCCCGTTAATCTCACATGTGCTTTGCCACGGATTTCTTGCTATTTTATTTTTAACCTCTGCTACCTTGTGGGAAGTGGGCTATTCCGAGGGTGCTCGCAAGCAAAGCTCTGATTTTACAGATGGATGTAAAGCACTGTTAAATGAGAGCTTTAAGAAGGACTTTTTTCAATTTACTTTGAGCTTAATCTGAAGTGGTTTAATCACAGCTTGTACACATCTTCTTAAAAATTGTTCTAAGGGGTGGGGTGGGGGGAGAAGTAATAATCATGTAGGAAATCATGGTGACAGATGCTGGTTCCCATGATCCCATTTACACTTTTAACATTACTAATGAAAACCTATCCAGGCAATACCTGTGTCAGTGAGGTGTCAGGTGGTCATTTGGCAAGAGAGAATAGGAAGGGATCAGATCAGCATTTTGAAAACGGTTCACTTTTCTTTTTCCCTTTTTTTTTGTGTGTGTAGAGGGCTGGGTTTTTTTGTTGGGTGTTTTTTTTCTTTTTTTTTT
>WAAB01008625.1:134107-189328 GCA_013389865.1 Piaya cayana
TTCCCCCCTTTTTTTTTTTTTTTTTTTTTTTAAATTCTAGTAGATTTATCTACTTGAACTGGTCTGCTTGCAGCACTGAGGAAAACCAATTCTTCCAGCTCTAGGGCAGGAAAGTGCATAGCTGCTAAGGAAGAGGAGAGATTATGCACATAACATCCTCACCTCCTACATTTGGCAGCTCCCTCTGCTTGGAAGCTGTCACCCAAGGCATCCAGCCCAGGGTGTTCTAGTCCTCGATATCCTCCCTGCACAGTCTCCCACTTCCTGGAGATGAACCAACACTTTGTGTTTGACTTCCCCCACCAGCTTCAGTGTATTATACTATGACTTTCCCCTTCTCCCTAGCTGGCAGTGTCACAGACAGCATATTTCAAGATGCAACCTCCTGAGACCTGTACTATGACTATAATTATAGGGCAAAGGGAATAGTAAGAAGAGAAAGGAGTGCAAACAAAGACTCAAATAGCCCATGCACAGGTTAAAAAAAAAGTTCCTGGGTACAATCTCTATACATGAGAGAGAAAATAAATTATTGTCTTAGCATCCACTTATGACTGTGTGATGGCCTGCAGGAAAAACCAACAGGTGATGCCATATTCTGGGTAATCCTATACAAGCACAAAACTACAAAAACTGAAGAAGCAAGTCCATCAGGTTTGTCAAATCCCCATGTTTTAAAAAAATATTATTTCATTTCAAATTTAACTTTGCTTTCATAGGATGATGAATGCTAGAAGTTGATAATCAAGATAATGTTCAATAGGAAGGGCTTTGCAGAACCTTTTGATCATTGACCTATATGTTAGGTAGTTAAAAAATCTCTTCACCCCAAATTAAAACTAAAGAAAGAATTAGCTACATTTTTTTCATAGATTTTCAGTGCACATCTCACCTTGGCCAATTATTCTCTGTCAGTGTACAGGAGGGTTCAAGATGCACTTTGGTTTGTTTTCTAACCTTTAACTTGTTTTACCTTTAACTATTTAAAAATTCTGATGACACCATATACCTTAACAGCAAAACGTTCAAGTCTCTTGCACCTACCACACATTGTGTTTTCTCTACTTTATGTGTGTAAGGAGCTATGAAAACAACTTTCCATAACTATCTATTATTTTTTGAGCTATTCCATGAGTCCTCAATTTAAAATTTTGCAAGTGTCAACAGCCTTTGCTGTCTCTGCACCTCCCTCCAAGTATTAGACTGAATTGTAAAGAATATCTTTTTCCATAATTGCATGTAGTAAAAAGGCTGTGGAAGATCATGCATGAGAAGATCATCACATCAGCTTCTCAAGGCCTTTGGAGGGTGCCTCAAACACTGTAATTTAAAAAGGAGGAAAAATAACCCTGGGTGACTGTGTTACTACAGTACAGACACTCTTTCTTTCTTCTTTTCTTCCTTTCCTTCCTTTCTTCTTACTTCTCTCTCTTTCTCTCTCTCTAATTTTAGAATTTCAAACTCTGCTTTTATTTTGTTAAGATTATTATCATTTAATGGGTTTATTGTTGGGGAGGTTATTTTAAAGGATGGGAGGGAGGTACGACTACTTTATTTTGCTTAAATATGGATCTCTTGATTTACTTTTGCAGCCACAGAACAAATAGACAAAGCAGAAAAGTAAATGCAAACAAAGAAGACAGCAGCCAGTGCCACTCTGTGTCCTGTGGGATTTTCCAAATTGCTAAAAGCTGTCACCATAGCCTGAAGTATCAAGTGTGAGGCACATGCTGTTGTTGGATGTTAAATTTAGTGCCACTAAGGGCTACTCCTAAAAAAAAAAACCAAACAAAATCAACCTACCAGTGTCTAAAGCAGTCAGCATCTAGAGCAGATATTGCCGAGTGATTTCCCTGTGAAGAAGTAGTAAAGTACTGAGATGTTCTCTATCCCAAGTATCATGAGACAAAGGACTTGTCATGAAAATCAAAATGTCTTAAAGATTCGCAAACTAGTCTCTACATCCCATCAGAAACCACGAGGCATTCGTGTTGGGCAGTCAAGTAGTATTTCACCACATATCACTTGTTTCTCCTGTTCCTTTCATCTTTTAAAGTGCATTAAAAGTTCACTGCAACACACTGCATGTTTTTTGAATATTGATTTTAGAGTCAACAGTACCTATCATGACTGAGGATTTTTTTGGGGTTGGAAGTATCAAAAGAAATGGCTCACACCACTACAGTTGAGAAAGCAAATAATCCATATCATATTGCTATGAGAAGGCTGGAAGTTTCAACTCAGGGTCTTTGGGATACGTATTGAGAATGCTTAATAAGCTCATTTCTATGTGCCTGAGATGCTTGATATTCGAGGAAATATTCTCAGCAGACAGTGGTGTCGAGAGTTTTATTGAAACTGAAACCTTTTCAAGGTGCTGGCGTGAGAGGCAGAAGAAGCAACGGCAAAAGCAATAAACCTGATACGGTGGGACGTGGCAAGGACTGTGTGTGAGAAGGGTGAGAACAATCCCCATCCAGAGTCAGAAGTGTTCGTAAATCAAAGTGTTAAGTATACAACACACATGTCCCCCACTACCAGGACCTATGGAAGCAGTGCCAGCTGCGTGATCGAGGCACTCAGGAAGTCTAGGATTCCTCAAACATCTGCTAGTGCCATTAAGAATGAGAAGTAAATCCACACTGGCATTACTTGAGATTTATTTTTCCACATTAACCCCATAAACAACTGCCAAGTTTTTGCTTGTTTGCCACACAAATAACCCCTGAGTGGCATAAGAATGGGACCCAGATGAGAAACTAACTACATGTAGAAAAATTTGGATTAGGGCAAGTTTATAGAGACCAGTGAGCAAAGAGTGAATTAAAGACAAAGAAATACAGAGGGGAGGAAAGTTGAAGAAAACGCATTCGGACAACCCTTAAACTACTGATATAAAGAGAGCGTATGTTATTATTTCTACAATATCTAAGTTCCAGGTGCACTCAGAGCAGGAGAAGATGGTTGCCTATCTTACTAGCGTATTTGCTCTTATTCTGTAGAAAGATACATCTAAGTTAGGTAACCAACACCATTCAAAGGGGCTGATGAACAAGAACAAACTCTTCACATAGTGCAGGGCAAGTAAAGCGTAAGGGTGTTGTCTCCACTCCTCAGAGCATTGCAGCTACACCTCTCTTTCTCTGTGTTCTCCTCATCTTCTCCTAAGGTCCTTTAGTCCATGAGATCCTCAGAAGTACATGCAGTGATACCTTTAGTCCCTAGACTATAGAAATTTGATTACAAACATCTCTACGTGAAATGATAAAGAGATCAAAGAACAACTTAGGTCACTTATTTTTGCTGAAGTATGTCCCATCATTCTGAGTTAAAAGCTACATTTAATAAAAAGTTCATTCTTTAAACATAAATGTCGTTTATTTTAGTACTAATAGTCCTTCAGCCGTACGATCAGGCTGTGTTCAAAGCAGAAAAATGCTCATAGTTCTATCTTGTGCTCCTCTACACATGGTACACATGGATATCCCAGCCTTATTGTGCCTTACAGTTTAAGCAATACCCAAGTGTCATAGCTTTGTGATGCTTATTTCTAGGTCATGCTGGTTTCTTTATGCATCGTGAGTTCGGGTTTCATAATCACTTTTTCAGCTCAAGTCTGCAAACAAAATCTGTCTTTTGTGTTACTGGTCTTCACTCCTCCTTTCCCCTTGGCATGCCGCTGTCTGTTCTTTTGTTTTTCATAACTAGGAATGAAAGGACCTTGAAACTTTTTAACATATTTAAGTGCTTACGCCCCTTTTTTTTCATGTTACAAATGCTTTGCTAGGAATACTGATACAGACACCCTTTTTTTTAAAAAAAAAAACAAACAACAAACTCCATTTCAAGTTGCCTGAAGGATGCAAACAATGTTAGGTAGGAATTATTAAGGAGATAACTGACTATAATAATCACAAAATATTTTTTTGGTAAAAGTATTCATTGTACAGATACCTAACTGCATTTTTAAATTATAGAAGAAAATTCCCTTTATTAAAGTCAATCCATTTTATTTTTGAAAGTTTATTTATGGTGCCTTTACAGATTGTTCTTTATAAAATCTGAGTAAATTGATTAGTTCTGCCAGGAATCCATCAAGCGATGCAAAGTTTCTTTCCACCTTTGCAGTCTGCATAACATAAAGCTTCTGAGTGCACGGTACTTTCAAGGTATATGTAAGTATGGATGTTAATGTTATTGATACTTGTTTTCTTCCTCCATAGCAGAGTAAGACAAAAAGAAGTCTATAAAATAGCAATAATGTCACAGTAAAAATCGATTGCTTCCACTTTGCTTTTAGGCTTTCTTTACCTCCTGGTCTGGAGGACAAAGTTTAGAGCTGCTCACCTACAAACATCATGAGTTCAGTATGTTTTACCAAGATGTTTTAAAGAAACCCTGAGACAAGAGCATAGTCAACGAAGCTGATGTTCAAACTTTTCTTGATCTGAGCCTGCTATTGTCTGACTTAATCTAGGTCACCTGGACAAAAATCAAGCCTCAAATGCACCCTTTTCCATGATACAAACAAGACAGAAATGATATTGCACTGTATCTTGAAGTGGGACCTGTGACATAACAGGACCACAGCCACAGCCCACTTGGCAGTAGAAATCACAAAGAAGCACCAGCCACAGCTTTGTGCCTTTCAACTTTATAGAAAACTAATTAATCTGGCCCCTTGATACAGATTATTTTTGAGCCAACTTGCCAAAACTAAACAATCTCTATTCCTATTCATAAGCCACTACATAACTCCTGTAGGTTTCAGCACCATGTCACTGTAGCAGTTGAGATATATAATAAACACACACTATTTTCACCTTCTTTTGAGACATATTCCAGAACATCTAGGAGAAAATATTAGAACCACCACTCAGATTCAGTAACAAGAAGTTGGTGCTTGTGTATTAAGTCAAGTCGTCTGATGATGTTACTGATTATATTAATCCACTTGAATGGAAGTAGGTTCAGCATTCATTTCTTGAATGAGATGAAGCTATGACTGGATACTCATCTATTACTGGTTTAGTAAATAAAAGAAGAATCTGTCCTTGGAAAGCTCTGTTTAAGACTGACCTTTATTAACTGGTGCAGACATTCGCCTTGCATCAGATTTCTAATAAGGGTTGAGTCATTGTCACATTCCAGTTCTACCCTTATCAAACTGATGTATGTTTTTAGTCAAGAAGCAAAAAGTTACAGGAATTTAGATGGAATTTTGTGTTTCATTTCTGCATATGAAATTCTTGTTTGGATGAACGACAGGACTTCATTCCAAATCTCTGAGATTTAGAAAAAAAAGTACTTTAAAAGTGTATACAAATATACAAGTCAAAATCAATAGCCTACATGAAAATCTTGACTCAAGGGACAGACATTTCCATAAAGCAGCTAAAGGAGTAGCTATGAAGAAGATGGATCAAGCAAATTAAAAAGACATGTTGCTGTAATTTAGTATTAACAGGAAAGTTTCCAGAACAAACTGAACTTTGAAATAAATTGTTTAAATGACAATAATTGTACCTTCAATTATGAATATATTAGTATCGTTTCCTAATAGCCTTATTCATGAAGAAATTTCGCACAGATGAAGAGTTTTTTCAATGCTTATAGTAAGACTTTGTGTTTTTACCTCCTTGTTGCTGCAAAGCTCCAAGTATTCATAACTTCTTTCTAGCCTAATGAAACAGGATTGTCTAATTTAATTAAATGACTCAGAGAAGGAAATGAAAAAGAGGACATTTTAAGAGCCTATCTTATAAGGCTGATGTTGTAATTGAGAAAGGAATGGAAAGGATCTTATCTGGGTATGAAAGAGCCTAGTTCTTCATGTATATTCTTCCCCTTAGGATTCCGATTAAAGGCAAGGTCTACTAACCTTGCTATAAACTCCATATTTATTTTGATTGCCAAAAAAAAGCAATGATAAAAAGGCAAGTTTTTGAATCAATTACAGGCTAAAGGATCTAAGAAAGGCTTAATCATAAACATAATTTTATCCAATGGTAATACCAATTAAAGTAACAGGACTTCTAATACGTCTTCTGCTGAATCTCTAAGCAGCTTCCAGATTTGGACCGTAGTTGATTACTGGTGAACCAAACTGCCCCAAAAGTAGAAGGGAATTTGTTTCTGCACTGTTAAAACAACTTCATCAGGGCAGCTTCTGCAATGATAGATATGATATGATATGATAAGATATGATATCATATCATATCATATCATATCATGGATAGATATGATCCTCCATGTTTAGAATATACAGCTACTCAACCAACAATGGACTTGTGATCATACATATAAAAATTTTTTTAACTGCATATGTTTTGTAATTAAATAACATCATTGGTTATGCTCAGAAGCCATACAAGAAATGTAAAAATATTTCAAATTCGTTTCAGTGAAGAAGAAAATCTTGCAAAAATAATCAAAGTAAATGTGGTAATATGCATCTGTTTCTTTCTTTTAGCTTTTGGCTCACCTCACTGATTTAACAGAAGTATGTCATTTTGTATTATATTGCAATAATCAGAAACTAAAAAAATAGGATCTGATGATAGCTATTATCCACATTAACTAATTAATTACTTTTGCCTCAGTTTTCCTCTTCTATAGGTAACCCTAGTTTTCACCAAAAGCTGCTGTCAGAAAGAACTCTACTTCATAGTGGCCAAGTAAAAATCAGTTCTTAGTGAAAAAATCAGTTAAATATACCTTTCTAACTTAAAATCTCATATTTCTTTTTTTTTGCTCTTCCATTGTAACACAGGATGGTGTCCATAACAAATAGCAATTAAAATGCATAATGCATATCAACTTATAGAGCAATTTTTCCTAATTTTTTTCCTAGCATTTAAAAAGTAGAAATAGTCTAAATGATGAAACAACGATGCATTCCTCTCTAAGACTAGAAGCATAATTTTGCAAGCATTGCAAAAAATAGGAGTGTACTGAAGGAATCCTTACATAACATACACAAAAAGTTACATCAGGTTTGCTCTCTCTGAATCCACAGTTCCCAGACACCGAGCAATTTACCCACTAAAGGACACAGTAATTTCGAGAGGACCTTGAATCCCACTGGATGGTGTATGAGGTATATCACATTAACAAAGCAGATGTGTTAGTTGCGGGGATTATCCAGGACAACCTGTTGGACTGCTCCAACCTATAAGTGGTAGCACATCAGATATTTCAGCAGGAAAATTAATGAAATAACAGGTATACCTGTAGTTTATCACTACCTTTGGTTTTACATTCTACTCTGATTTTCCAGAAGGAGCCACACAGGCACCAGGGCACATCTTTACTACCTGTGGGGTTTACTCACCTGTAGCTCTTCCCTGTCATCTGCTTGGCTATGGTTGAACCACACAAATTATTTTCCTAGGTCACACCTACAGGACCTTCTGTCTAGCTTGGTTATACTACTAATATTTCTTAAAAAAAATAAAATAAAGGGGTTAGGAATGGAGGCACTTAGGGGAAGTTGGTCAGATGTTAAGAAGAGATTCATAATGTGCTGTACTGATTCCCCATGTATGTATACTTTATTGGTTCGTGTAATCCATACTCTGGGATAAACCTTTGAATGGATTAATTTTAAGTTGTTTCATATATAGGTTAAACCGTATGTATCACATCTTTTACTCCTTTTGTATGCATGATAAACTGTAAAACATTTAATAATATACATGGGAAACACAACAGCTCTGACTGGCATAGATACCCTAGACACTGGTGAAAAATATATAAAACCACGTCTTCTCCGTTAGTAGCGTGTGTCCTGGTTTATTGAGTCCTGTGCCGATATATCACTTTTAGGAATTCACTTTGTCAATCAAACTTAAAAATCCTTCCTAAATTTTCCTCTAGCCTTTTACAAAAAAACAACAAGATGAAAAGTTCCAAGTCTGAAATGAGACCTCTTCTTACATCTCCTTGGGGGGAATCAAAGGCTGACAGTCTGAATGTGCAGCGTGCAAGAATCACAATATGGAAATCATGCCAAAATGTTTAAAAACATAAAAATAACAGATAAATAAGTAAATGGAATCTGCTGTCTAATGCAATAACTTGGCACTAAGTCAATTTTAACCTTTCAACTTCTTTAATTTATGCAACGAGGGATTCTGAAAGTATCACAGAGAAATTATTTTTATCCACGGAGAGAAGAAATTAAAGAATTTGGGATTCAGGTAGATACTTTCTACTAATCCCTGGTTACTATGAGCACGGTGAGATCAGAAGCCTTTTAATGACTACGAATTCAAGAAAGGTCAGAATTAAAAAGGAATAGACAACCTAATTCTATTTTGAAGCTAAAGTCAAATTACTGCCTGACACAGGTACTGAAAAATGTCATAGCAATTCCAGGTTCCCTGAACACAAAAGATTAAGAGGGAAGTAAATCGTACTGAGCACATGTTCCTAAAAAGATGGAGAAGACAATAAATTCATCAACCTTCCACGTTAGCTTTTTTTCCTGGAAACTTTTGAAACAATCATGGTATATTTTCTTTTAAACCAAGATAAAAGAAAGGAGAGATGGAAGAGCCATGGCCAAACCCAAGTTCAGGTATCTGCTAGAGGAATGTCCTTCTATCCCTCATTTATGGAAATGCTGCACGGGGTACGGCAGCAATGGGAACCTGCAAAGCATCACAGCAATGCCACAGGATGCTGGGGGTCATTGACAAGAACACAGAGAATTTTTAATAATTTGTATTTTTGGCTAAAAAACCCTCTGGCATGGATGTAGCCATATTAATGTAAAATAAGCACCGTAAGACATCTCGTCAGGCCCCTTTTGTCTCAAAATTTATTTTTCCTAATTTGATCATGCTTTTTTTTTTTTCCAAATCACTGCAATCTCTGAAGGAATCTCAGGGCCACAGTTGTGCAGAAATCCTCTCATATCAGGGCTGCACCGTGGACCAGAGGTCTAACAGAAGCAATAAGAACCTTAGTAAGAGGTTGGGGGTGCTGATTATACTCAGCATCCCCAGCACTACCCACTGCCAAGTGATAAGGAATATCTGCTAAAAAGGGGGTTTATAAAAGAAATATGGGCCCTATGGTTTTCTGTGTCAAAAAGAACAACAGGCACGATTTTCTTTTTACTATCTTACAAATGAAGGAAGGATCAGCTTTTTGGAGTTCATTTCTGAGCAAGAAAATAGGGCTTATTAAGAGACATGTGAAATCTGAAAATGCTAGGTAAAGCATCACTATTTGTCTAGAATTAGCAAAATTAGTGACATAAAATTAATTCACTCCTGCCACTGGAAATATTGGAAGTAGAAGACTGAGATAATAAAATGAAAGAAATGGAAGTGGACGGCGAATTCAAAATCTCCCAAACATAAATCAACATCACAACAAGCGCATGTGTGCTGTCTGTCCAGCAGCAAACATAACGCCAGTTAAAAAGGCCAATTAGACTGAACAAGGACGTTCGGAATGATCAAGGGAGGTGTGCGAGGTTTGTAATATCAGATACAGAGGCGAATGGAAAGATTACAGGATGAAGTTGAGAGTGCGAAAAAATGATAAGAAAAGCAAAGGTGGAGAATGAAAGGAAGATTGCACAGGACGATAAAGATAAATAAAAAGACATTTTTCAAGAACATATAGTCCAAGAGGTCAGTGAGGAAGACAGAAGGTCCTCTAAGAGATGGCATGGGTAATTTATTGACAGCAGAGGTAGACGCTGATAAAAAAAAAAATGAATTCTTTGCCTCACTGTTCACAAAGCAAGCTGGGGGCAAGACAGCAGAAATAGACATACCGCACATTTCCCAAGGGATGAAAAAGACACACCGAAGGAAATTAAATCACTGTAGAATAGGTGATTGCCTATAGTTTGACAATGCCCTGGACAGACAGTGCTCTGAAGACCGCTGTGCGCAAAAAGAAAATCTTTATTACAATATCCCTAAAAGCCTGCTTGGAAAGTAACAATCACATCAAAACACAGGGCCAAATTTGGCCCCGTGTTTATAACTGGTTCCCTGTGGATGAAGGAGATCTACCTGAATACACAAAGGCAGAGATAAATTAATGATGGGAAGCCATTAAAATTAACTAATCCACTGTCTTTGAAATCAAATCAGGTACTAGTGAAATTAGCTATGATAGATATCGGAAAAGTCCCAACAACAGACAAGCAAATTTATCATCAAGAACCTGAGTAAACCTGAAGTCCAAATCACACCCCTCTTACTTGTGCAAGTAATCCTATTAATTTAAATTTAATTATTCACACCAATAAGGCAAGGAGGGAATAAAAATCTCTTTGTGTTCATCACATTTAATAACCTAATTTCATTCTTTTTCTCATGCATTAAAGAAAAAAAATAAATCTTAGGAGGGACACACACACACACAAGGCTTGGTTGTGGCTCCCCAGCTCTGTGGAGGGAGATGCCTGCTCTGGCCCTGGAAAAAGGACAACTTGCAAAATTCCAAAGCTCAAAGTACTTCATTTCATAAATCAGTTAAGGAGCTAAGTGAAAATAATGCCATTGTTTATCGCATCACTAACAAACCTAAGTGCTTAAAGGCAAGGAAATTAATATTAAGGACATTCATAAATCTCACAGAAAACATATATTATAGCAATTTACAATAGCTGAGAATCCAGCCCTTTACTCTTATTCGATGTAAAATATATACATGTTATCTTATTCAACAGAGTACTCTTAATTCTAACCTAAAAATAAACCTTATTTCTGTACCAGTGCAATTTCATATGCACAAATCTTTCAGAAGGGATTTCAATTAAGTTAACATTATGTATGCACCCATTACTGGCACACGGTGATTGGTCTCTGACAGAAGGGAATGGACATATACACTTCTAATATACTGCAAATGAGCAATGCTATATATTTCTCTATTATTCTTTACAAATAAATAACGTTTTCAAATGTAAGTGATTTTAACTGTCGCTTGGTTAATCCATTAGCCGGTGTTCCCAAATAGCAATATCCTTTAGAATAATACAGGTTTTTGGACAAAGAAACAAATATATTGAAAATCCCAAGAGGCCAATGGTCAGAGTTAAGGGTACGGTGTTTACATAAATTAAGCATGTCTTTATGCTTGGTCAGAATAGAACTTTAACTGTGCTCCGACTAAAACAGATTATGTAATTAACTATTCCTTTTTAAAATTACTTTACATCTTTAAATGGTGTGATAGATAAGTTTCATGGAAACCATTAATGATTTATGAGATATATTTTATTTTATTAATAAAATGCTTAGCAAGAGCTTAATCTCTCAAAATTTAATACAATGATGCATGAGCTTTAAATTAAGTCCACGGTTAAATACTTTGTTGCACCTTGGTGCAAGGGTCCGCCTTGTAGGGCTGAGTCCACATTTATGCTTTGGGCATAAATAAATTAAAAGTTATTCACCACAGACACAAACAAACACACACACACACACGCACAGGGTAAGGTTTGTGTATATTCACTGAATTTGTGCAATCTTCTGTATATGACATTCCCTTTTACCAGATATTTACATTAAACAGATGGCATACCCTTTCCTGCAGTTGACCACAATTTGGCTGTTTACTAAATATTTTTTGAAATTATAGATTTTTGAGGATCACTGTCTTGATTTAGAATAGATTAAATATTTAGAAAGGCAAGTCATGCTGTGATTATTACAAGCAACTGTTATTTTTTTTTCTGTGCATGAACATTGTGCCTACCGTTACATATTAGACACATTTTTAATATATAATAATAGGGCTAATATTCACTCAGTATGAAGTTAATTAAATAATTAATTAAATTAATCGTCATCACACTGGTAGCTAAAATTACATATAGATGCATATTTAAAAAATCCAGTTTTGTGCAGTGGGTTGCTCAGAAAAAAATATTTTCCTCTCTCAGCCCAGAATATAAGAATCCTTTTTAAAAAAAATCAGCAGTGTCGTGCAATGAAAAGAAAAGCAAGTTCAGTTTAAATAAGTCTCTTTTCACTAACTAGTATATTAAATGTGGCTTTTAATTATTGGGTTTGATTATTTTTGAAGATTTTTTGTATTTAGATGGCACACACATTTTCAATCATGTCTTAATTACTTTTAAAAATGCTGCACTGGCTTAGGGACAAGACAGATAACTTGTTAAGCATTTGAAATTTCTGAGCTGTTTTCTCAGTTCTGGCAGTCAATACCCAAGTCCAGATTGTAACCTCCTTTCTGCCTCCAAAGCCTGCCTTGGCTGCGTGTCCAGTGAGGGATTATGGATTTAGCAAGGAAGGTAAGTGTGACTACAAGCATTGGCTCACCATCTGCTCCCCAGCAGAGTTTGGGCCAACCTGCATAGCCTGCAGCAAGACCAGGGCACTGTTCTCAAGCCAGCCCTTTCCAACCTGGCTCAAGAAACACATCACATTCAGTCAGATGATTAGGTCTAAGTAGTCCATATGTAACAGAATATTTTTCCTAAATACCAAAATGAAAACAAAATGAATGCCATTTTTTTTTTTTTTGCATTCGCCTTACTCGATGCATCAAGTTTTACACAAATAAATACTCTCTTAAGGTTTATGCAAATTATAGAAAAATAAAACTATGCATTATTTAGCAGTTCTCCTATTTCAAGATCTAACAGACTTTATTCACAGCATGTTTTTCCCTAGTTTATGTTGGCCTTCTTTTCTGATTCTACTTTTTAATTCATCTTTTTAAATTATTCCTTTTTAAATCATTATCTTATGTGACTTCATAGATTTTCGTGTATTAATCTATTATTAATTTTTTTACTATAGTCAACTTAATCTTAAATTGTTTAAATCTCTTTTAAGTGTAAACACTTGAACATGGACAGTTTTTTTAAAAATATGATGCTCTTAAATATTTTTGAGCATTTCTATTTGTAGCTGGTAACCTTATTCAAAAAGTTCTTGCTAAATATGTTCTCTGCTATAATAGGTACCTTTGACAGAATTATCAAGTCCCACATGTGACAGGCAATAGTACTGGGTAAGGGAAGGGGGGAAAAAACACAAACCCCACATACCGAGAGGGGGATACATATTGTGTTACTGAAAAAATGTGTTTTTATTTTACATTAAAACCTGACATCTGCTTGGTAAATATAAATCTAGATTAATATGCTTCCCCCCAACCCCCCCCCCCAACCCAGCCCTTTTACTCATTCAGTTTTCTTTATGCTGATTCAGGTTAAGATTCTTTATTTTCACGAACAGCTACAAAGAATGCTGTTAAAACTAGCATTTTACTTTCTCTGCTACAGCACTGAACATGAAAATAAACTGAACAAACATCTTGCCCTTTTCACTTAAACTGTTGTCTGCCCGACTGCTGAATGCACACAGAAAACAATCTAAAATTGTATAACCCATAATAGAGTATATTAAATTACAACATTGGTCAGTAATGGAAACTTATTCCCAGATATGAATTATTTACAGCCCATTTAAGTAATCCATATTCAGGTGTGGCAATGAAAAAAAAAAAAAGTGCAACATAAATCTTTAATGTTGACCGGTTGAGAGAGCAGAGCTGAGGATTACAGACATTTTAAAGGGAAGGAGGAAAAAAAAAAAAGAAAAAAAAGAGCCCTAAACGAATTGATATAGCCTGTTCAGTGGCTTACTGCACCAGCGTGCTAATAAATTGACGGATGGCATGTCAGGGGTATGAGTTGAAATCCCAGCATTTCTAACTAGGGTGGGATCTAATATCAGTGTACCCAAATAAAGAGTTTCTGGACCTTGATGTCACAGGACATAGTCTGTGCCTCATTTACCATATCCTGTAGGTGCCTGGCATATGTTATTGCTGCTGAAAAATCAACACTCTTCGCTTTAACCCCATAACTGCATTAGCAATTTTTCAAAGCCACTCACAATGTATATTCATTTCCCTGCAAGCTGTCATTTCACTTTCTTATAGTTTATACTTACACTATTTCATTGTTCAGCCATCACAGTCTAATGTAAACCTATCCAGCTATCACACAGCCCACTGTCCCAGTTTCTCTGCGAGAGAAACTGGGCATTCCTCACCAAAGCAAGAATTAAAAACACAAATTCTGGGAAACGCTGCCAGGTACAGTTTTGTTGTTGCTAGTGTTGTTCCCTAAAAAAAAAAAAAAAAAAAAAAAAATCAGACAGCTCAGGCGCTCCTTCAAAACGATGTAGCAAAAGATCATGGTTGGGAAAAAGCTCTCACAACTGCAATTTCTTTTGTTTCCTGGAGCAGTACCTATATTAATTCATCTTACAAAGATCATTGCTCAAGAACTAAATTTTGCATACATTAGAGAGCAGAATTAGCATCGCGCTGTGTACAACGTTCCAGGCTAACTTCTCTCCAAGCAACCATTAAAGGTCATGTTTTGACGACTGAATGGCATGTCGGCACCTTGGTTCCCCAGAGAGGCATTCCCCAGGTACATGCAAAAGGTTATTAAATTACCTTCCAAGCAACACTATCTCCTCGGATGAAAATAATTACAGGCTTTTAGAGGCATCAGAATGCTTTCTATTTTTTTAAATAAGATGAAGATGCAGTACCTAATGACCATTTTTGTGTGTGAGTCATAGAGCCTGTCAGTGGTGACAGGACAAATGAGCATAATGGCATAGCTTAAAGGGGAAAGGTTCATTTTAAATAGTGACAAATAATATTTAAATGGCATTGTTGGAGACCCATCATGCTTGTAAAATGTAGTTTGTATCTCTTCTTCATCCTTTAATTTCATCACTGTCAAACGGTATTAGCTGTTAACATGCAACATCAGGTGCAGATATAATTTTTAACTATTAAATGTGCCTATAACTAAACAATGCATCTTGATTGTTCATATATTTTGTGGTGGAATAAATAACATATTTTATAATTCACAATTTGCTCTGCCAAATAGTTGTGCTGTATGGTGGGGATCTCTGCTGAAGAAGGATGTGGGGAGTAAGAATGGTTTAAAATATGATACCCTCAAACAAATTCCTTCTTGCCAACATGCTGAAATGGAAATGACTTTCTTTTTAGCCTAATGTAATTCGCAGGTTTGAAGAGCCACAGGCAAGATCATCAGATAGAGGAAATTGGTCAAAACAGACCTGGGCACACCAATACAGTCACATATATATATATATATATATATATATATAGCGTACACTCCAACAAAAGCAACTGACCAACTTAGTTGCTCTGACAATTTGGCCCTAATAGAAAATGGTTTGAGTCTGAATCCTCTCAGTGCTCATGAAGTGGCTTAGGGTACAACGAGAAATTGTTTATTTTAAAAAATTGAACAACAATCATTAAGCAAAATACTGCAGACATGAATTGTCCAGCACAAATGCAAAGCCACGACTTGAAAAGTTATTGAAAAGTCAATCCTGCTCTTGCTGAAATGACTCAGGTGAATATAAAGCCACAAGACCGCAGGTGATAAAATGACAATAGGATACACTTGGCTGTGAAACCACAACTTCTGGAAGTCAAACTTTTGGAGAAAAACTTCTAATTTTTAAGCTATATTTTCACAGCTTCATCATGTTTATTGCTATATTATTTTCAGATCACTTATGCCAAAAATGTAGACAGTTTAGGTACCTTTGAGTTGCTAAAAGTTGTAGCCAATTTTCTGAAAAATTATACCAGCTAAAAACACAACATTAAATATTTACCCTGTTGGATGTTAAAAAACGCTTACAATGAAAAATGTTCACATATTGACTATTCAAAATGGCCTTCACTTTGAAATTGTGAAATGGAAGGGATTGCAGATGTACAAGAATAAATATAAAAACAAATGAGTTGACTTGAAGTGTTGCCGGCTTTCATAAACATGCTACTGCAATAACATGTGACATTAATATTTAATTACAAAAGCACTGCTGCAAAATCTTTGAAATTAATGTTTTGCAAAATTAACATTCAGTGCACAGAAGCAAAGTCGTTCCAGGCGCGACTGTGATTAACAATGCCATTCACTTTACATATTATATTAATATATTATTCAAGCTAAGAATTAACACCTCCTAATTTAAATAAGGTGCTACATATCATGATGAGCTAAAATGCTTTTTCTTAAAATGGCCCATCTGATTTTAAGCAATCTGTGTTTATCATTTAATATTTTGTTATTGAATACCGTTCTCTGTGAAAAACTCCTTGTACTTTAATTTCAAGATGAAGAGATCTCATTAAACTTGTGCTATAAGATTCAAGGATTACTGAGCCAGTGGAGCTGTGTTCTCTTTGCTGGTCTACCTGGTGTTACCTCTTTATTCCCCAGTACAGCTTCTCATTCCCCACCTGAAGTGCCTTTCTAGTTTCCCTGATGCCTATGAAAAAGCTGAGCATTTTCTTTCCTAACCCGTTGGCTGGATCTTCAACTGCTATAAAGGATTATAAATTCTTTTACAGCTACATTGATTTACATCAGCTGATGATATAGCTCATATTGCCAACATTATCACGTTGCTAGTACATTTTTGGGGACAGTGATTTCTTGCTGCTCTGCATTCTGTGCTGTTTCTAGTCTGTTGTAGGAGGGTAAAGACGAACCAAGGGCTCAGGGGAGGTGGCGAGTCTAACGCTCTGCCTATCTTGCACGGAGCTTTCTCGCCCTCCAGCTCTACCTTTTAGAATACAGAAATTCAGACTTGTATTGAATTCTCTGTTTTGAACTAGAGAAGTATAACTTCTGGTGGGACACGGCTAAGCAATCAGGCCTGGAGGACTTTAAATAGGTTGACATATTCTCCAGCAGGTCAGACAAACCAGTTATTTTTGTTTTAGGGAAATACTGATGAGACAGATGGGTACATCACTACAGTTTAACCACACGGAACTTCATTTGCCATCTTTAATCTACTCTAATTGCTTGGTTTTCTTATTTTTAAAGCAATGAAGAAATATATTTCAATGTTATTACCCACATGACCATCTTTTAAAAACTGGCAGATTTGTAGTAAGCAAAAATCCATGACCTATATCAATAGTTGCTAATTCATTGTCTATAATTTCACTTCCATTAATTATAGAGATAAGTTGCAACATACAAGGATTGAGAACTACTTGCTGAAAATCATGTCTGTACAATGTAAGAATCTGTGTTCAGTTATGAAACCTCCCTTATTGTTAGATCAAACCCATTGGCCTACATGGCTCTTCTTCAAAATTATCCTAAAAAACCCAACCAACTCCTAACCAAAAAAACCCCAAACCAAACCCACAAAGCTGCCAAAAAATAACAGAATCACAGAATCACAAGGTTGGAAGAGACCCATCGGATCATTGAGTCCAACCATTCCCATCAAACACAGAATCACAGAATCACAGAATGACCGGGTTGGAAGAGACCCACTGGATCATCGAGTCCAACCATTCCTATCAAACACTAAACCATGTCCCTCAGGACCCCGTCCACCCGTAACTTAAACACCTCCAGGGAAGGCGAATCAACCACCTCCCTGGGCAGCATATTCCAGTGCCTAANAAATTGCTGTCTGACTCCAGGTGCACCTCGTGCTCTGCAGTTTCTTGCTACCTGGACCCAAACTACCTGCTCCAGAAGGGAGAGGCAGAAAACCTGGTCCACAGATTTTGTGCATAGATCCTGGTGCTCAAACAATCCCTCTGTTTTATGGTAGTGACAGGAAAACTATATCCTGCATCATTTACTCTAACAGAAAACTGTGACGACAGTCTAATCAAAAATAGACACTCCAGGTTTTTACTTATTCTTTGTATTATCTAAAACTGAGAAGACTGTGAGGACATTTAAATATAGAGATACCGTAGCCTACCTTAGTTTACCTTGCTAGAGATCACTTTATTGCTAAGTAACAACTATCAGACATGACCAGCTGCACACTCAAAAGGTCTGAGAAAATGCTACATATCATTCACTGGTGGGCCTACATTTTAATATTTTAGCTAAAAAAACCAAGACCACCCACAATAGAAAATAATGATTCATGTAGTGTTTTCAAATAGTTTTTCTGAAGTCATCTTATTTGAAGGCTTGCTTGCATATTGGATCACAAAATCTGAGCAAAACAGAAATGGAAGGAAGTTTTCAACTCAGAAACAGGTAATGGACATTTATCAGTGTCTACCTCTCTGAAATCCCAACTCCTACAAAAACTGTTATAATAAAATACTGTAGAAATTAATTAGAAACAGAGAGCCTTTCAGAAACTGTACATATGTCATCCACGTTTACGGTAGAATCTCTTGCTATTTGAATAAAATGTGGCATTTAAAAATAAATTAAGAGAAAACAAAGGAGTTGAAAGTGAGAATATCTTTTGACCTTCTTGAAAAGCATTGCTATTCTGTGCAGTGAATATTTTCACTGATGAGGTTCAACATCCAGATATGGATGCTTAATATGCAGTTATCTTCTGATAAATTGCACGTGTAAATATTCACACAATCACACAGAGTCCTTGGAAATTTTATATTTTAGTTGGAAAACCTGGGGAACAGCCATTAACTTTCTGGATGACCTTTCTGGAGCCAGTCCCCACAGCCCTGGGAAACACAAGAATAAACACAAGAGTTGAGAAGAAACACGAAGGCAACTTGAGAATCAGAAGTGTCCCACACCATTCGTGCTCACTGAACCCCACAACTCTAATCTGTCATTGCTTTCCTAGAAACTCCAACCTAGTTAGGCTGGGTTTAGTATTTTTTATTGAAGATAACAGCAGCTTGTTCACCTTTATCCTAGTTTTATCTTCATGAGCAACCCAGAAACAGTCAGAACAATAACCACATAGAGAAGAGGCCGTTCAACTGTGCATTTGCTGGTTTAGTAAAAAAATAAAGTTCCACTGCTTAACTGTAAAGGCTGCAGAAAGAGAATGCAGTGAAATATTCTAGACTGAGGCCTGCCAGTCCTGAAGTACTTGGGTCTTTAAATACAGGCAGCCCAGCATAGGGCAGCATCTTCCAAGAGCTATGCAGGGTAGCAGGGACATGCCCATGATTTCCAGCTGATGCAATGATATGAAAGGGTCCTATTTATTTCAGGGCCTGCACAAGCCTATTAAACCCAATTTTTGTTGCATCTCTTCCCATAGCCCTGCCACAGCCAGGCACCAGTTTCCTTGCTCAGTGCTCACTCACCTTACTGGGGATTACAATCACATCGCTACTCTGGGAGCACTGAAAGGCTTTGCAGAACTAAGTCCTGATGACTTTACAGAAAAATATATACCTTATCCACCCTCCATTTCTGTAACTACCTCAAGCTTAGTGCCACTAAGCTCAACTTCCCTGCCTCAGCCACGATAAAGGAAAATATTTGTGCAACTGCTATTCAACACAAAAATAGCTCTGCCTACTCTTTTCCTGGAAAGCTGCAGGAATGGAATAAACCAAAAAAAGTAATAGGAAACAGTATTTCTTGTCCTCTAGCTTTTATTTACATCAATACTCCCTCACGATGGTCCAACACTGAAATAGAGAGGCTACAGCCTGCTCTGATCTGCCTTCACCAACTGTAAAGTAATCTGCGCTGCATGGAAATCCAGGCACTTTTAATTTCTGAGAAGATTTCATCTCAAAATTATCTTTATTCCTATTTACTATGGCTAAAACCTTATGTGCTGAAGTGAGGATCTTACCTGCATTCCTATGTATAGTATAATATTGCTTGTAAAATCATGCAATTCATGTCTTGCTACATGGAAGAAGATTTAAATTAGGTTCATTCAGGGGGGAGTCACCATTGTTCTTTCTGTATCTTAGCACTGTCTCTCAAAATGCTGTTTTCTACTACAGGTACTTCAGTGGAAGTTTAACTAAATTCTTGCTAATATAGAATCTTAGAATCACAGAATCACCAGGTTGGAAGTGACCCACCGGATCATCGAGTCAACCATTCCCACTCATTCCCATTCTCTAAACCATGCCTCTCAGTACCTCATCCACACATGCCTTAAACACCTCCAGGGAAGGCGAGTCAACCACCTCCCTGGGCAGACCGATCATTGCCTAATGACCCTTTCTGTGAAGAATTTTTTCCCTATGTTGAGCCTGAACCTCCCCTGGTGGAGCTTGAGTCCATTCTCTCTTGTCCTGTCCCCTGTTGCTTGGGAGAAGGCTGGCTCACCCTCCCTGGAGGTGTTTAAGGTGCAGGTGGATGAGAAGAAAAGACCCCACTAATAATCTAACGACCCAGGTTTTCTTTCACCCACCAGTGGATTTCCTTGATGGACTAACATAAGTGAACCTGCTCTGTGTTTTTTTTTGTTCAGTGGATAATCATAGAATTTGGCCCAAGTTACTGAAGATTTTTAGACCTATAGGCTTTATTTTAGATACCTAAATTACTGCCTGCCAGCAGTGCAGCAAACAAAAACAGAACCAACATCTATTGAGAAAGAAAACAAGGTTGTGCCACTTTTTTTTTCTAAGAACCAGGAATTGTATATCAAACAAAGACATCTCAAACTGTCCATAGATATTATAAATGCTGCAATGCGATAATCAATAATCAAAAGAAGCAAACAAAAAATAAAGCCTGAAATATCTTTATACCTGGGTGAGGGGGGTAGGAATGCTGTCTGAAGGCAGAAAAGTAAAATTCAGAGGAGTGTATATTATTGATAACTAAAATGATGACCTCTCTGGTCTTGCATGTTTTGTGATGTAACCTGTGATTTCTGCCAAGCTCTTATAACAGTCCTCATCACAACATGATAGTGTGATATGTTAACATCACCACTGATGCACGCCAGCATTACACTTCTCTTTCTTTGATTAGACAGATTTCCTTCAGGCCATCAGACTCTGGAAGTCTTTATAAAAATGTACCTCTTCCAAGCAAGCAAATCCCCATGAATTTTAACACAATGAAATCAATTCTACACAAACCAGCAAAACAAAATTCGGATCCAATTCCAGATTTTTAAATTGTTTAAAGTCCAATGACATCTCTTTCAGACTGATCAATAAATAATATTCACTAAAAGAAAGGAGATAAAAGCTAAGAATTTGAATATCTTGTTTTGCTGTTTTTCTTTATTCTTTTCTAATATCAGATAATCTAATAATACAACATATAATACATATTTAAGGGGAAATAGCAATGAATCTGCATTGCGCTTTTTAAAGTCTCTTCTTGAAAGGCTTATTACTCACAAATTGTAATGGGTCTATTACACAAAATTTATCTTTCTTTCATGATGTGATTCTTTAGCCTTAATATTCACTTGATTCCCAGTGATTACAATAGAATATGTGCAAGAACATCAGTAGATGGGACCAGATGGAGCTATAGAAATATTCTCTCCTTTTAGATACAGGCACACACTTCAGGCCCCAGAAGCAAAAACGTCTTAAGTCATGCTCCGTGGTCCTCATTACCAGCCTAATAAAAATAAACATAATGAATGCATAGATTGCCAAAGCTTTATGCATTGGGCAAAAGAAGCTTTCAGCTAAAAATAACCCTAAACATCACAACATTTCTTGTCCCACCTTACAACCGCTCTTGTACTCCTTAGAGTTGTAGCTCTATTTCTTCAAGTGCCACTAGCCCCGACATTCATAACAAACAAGTGTCAAATGTTTCTTTGCCTACCTTTCTGGAAAACAAAACAATAAAGCTCCAAAATCATAAACCTTCCCCCGCTCGAATTCCCGTTTTACTAAGGTTTTGAAATGTTTTGGTTACCAGGGTTTTCTTTCCACCTGAGAGAGAAACATGGTTAAATGCCACTAGAGGCATTTGGGTTCCCACCTGCCATGCTACCTTAGAAAGGCTGAGGGCTTCTTCTTCAAGAGCAGTTCCCAAATTTTTATGTTTTTTTCTTGTATTGCTCCTCAGGCATCCTCTTTCCCTTCCCAAGCAGTCAATTCCTTTAATAATGTGATTTTAAATTTCCTTCCAAGGGTCTAGTTGGCCCTTTCATTTTCCTCTTGGACAGATGAACACTGGGACTTCCTATCTCATTTCTTGTTATCATAGATACCAAACATTTATTTGCCCCCTAAATACATGTTTCACTGTAATATGGAGCAGGCTACTCATCTGAGGAGACACACAAACAGAGGAGAGCACGCTACAAATTACAGGGGTAAGTGAACAAAACCACATAGGATTTCACAAGGAGAAAAAAAAGAAAAGAATAATATCTCTCTTACACTACAGGCATGCTCTGACATTGATATCTTTAACATTTTCATGCACACAGAGGACTACAAAAGCGTTAATACACACAATGAATATAACAGTTTACAGTAGTTCCAAAGCCTGGTTACAGAAACACATCAGTTAATAATACTTTATAGACGTAAAAGGAGAAATACTGTAATCATCTGCTATTGAAACAAACAAGAAAGCCCCAACTGAATGTGCACCTCTACTCCCAGATTGTATTCAGAAAGAGTTAAAATATGAAATAAAATTATAAATGCACCAATGATATTTTTATAACAGAGCTACCGCTAGTAAGCTGTATTTTAGAGAAACATTGCACATTTTGATGACTGTCAAAATTTACATAACTTACTCTACATGAATTAACTATGAGGTATAAAATGCAACTTTGGCTAAATAAACCCTCAGCAATAGTAAAGCAGTATTTCAAGCACTGCTAGAATAACAGCAGACTGAAATGTTAAACAACAAAGATGAATATTGAATGGAGTGGTCTCCCCAATATTTAATTATTTTGAAACATATTAAACAATCACAGATTATCTTTAGAAATACAGATCATAATTCTAGTTGCTATAGTACTTTTTATTTTTATTTTTAATGAGTGCTTGTCAATTTAGTGTCTACAATCTAAACTCTGACATATTAGGGTAATGAACTGGGTCTGGGAATTACCAGAAAACATATAAATACTAGAATTTCTTGAAAACATGAAGTGTTAAGAGAAACAAATTCCAGTCTTTAACATCTGTCTTACAGATTCTTACCATTTATCTGCTGATCAAAATTTCGAATGGTGCCAAAAAAAATCATGAAGTCAAAAGGACTTGGTGGGGGGATCTTTGTTTCTCTCTAAAAGCCTAAAGTTATACTCAACTGCAGCACAAAGAGTAAAGAGGTTGTTATTCATATTAACTACATTTACATTCCTATCGCAACATCCAGAGAGCTAATAGTGGGGTTATTAACATAACAAACGTAAATGTTCTATATAAATAATACTGTTTCAGGCCAGCAACCGCTCATCTGACAGCATTTAGGCACAGGCTCAACATCTGTTTATGAACACTTTGCCTAATGATATCATCAGATATCATTAAGTGCGGCAGAATACAGCACAGAGGCAGGTGCAGCTGCCTTCAGTACCCATCACAGAGGAAGAAAAGAGCTGCATTCCCGATCCGAAAACCCATCATTAGGACAATTTTCTTCGACAAACCAGCCCTGTGATTTCAATCTGTATATCACCTGTAATTGTAGTTTTTAGCAAGAAGCTGATTCTATACATTTAGCGACGAATCACGTTGATGGCCTGAATACTGGAAACACATTTGTGCTACCAGCTGCGGCAGCTTTTTTTAGAGCCTGTGTTAACAAAATACTGCTAACAAGGCAATGCTTGGAGTGCAGCTTTGTTTCTCTTTCTTGTTCATAGTGTTTAGATGTGCATAATTATGGAGATTAGCAATTGATTGCTTCTCAATAATAATTGATTATTGGTCACTGAACCTTCCCCAAAGCACTTCACTGAAGGTGAGGACAGGTGATAAGTTCATTCTTAGCAGATCTAGGAAACAGAAAGGAAAGGTCCAAAAAGAACCTTCGATTTGTACATCAGTTTCCATGATAAACAGACCAAAGGGATAACAGAATATCCCAAAGCCTCGTTTGCCCGGAGGCAAATTGTAGAGATCATAGCAAGCCTGCAGAATTCTCCCTGTGGACTATGTAAGAAACATACATCATTTTTATATATGTCAGTTGTTCTTTGATTTGAAAATATTTCTACTCATTTAATTTATCTTTTTCAGTCAGTTTTCTTAAATTGTACTGTTTAAGGGTCATATCAAAGAATGAATATCATTTCTGAATACCCCTAAAATGAAACAAACTGACAAAATAATGCAAGTCTCTTTAGTAGAGATGTACAAATATTGAAGCATCTATTGTCACTGACTTCAAAATCACTGTACCCTTTTGATCTCCTTTATATCCATCAAAATTTTGGTCTGTAGTGACTGCCTTGATGCAACGTAACATAGTGTTGGGAATATAACATGATGCCACAGCTAAAATTTAAAGGCAAATGCTCTTATTTTTGGCTTAATCACCCACTGTCAATTTGGACGACAAATACCCAATTTAAATTTATTGGAGTGCATGGAAGCCACTCAGACAATAAAGTATCCGTAGCGTTCATAAAATTGTAAACATCATTTCTTGTTGGCTATTCCAAAGTATTTCGAACAGTTGAGACCAGTTTTTCTAACCTTTTTATGTTTACAGAAAAATGTAATTGTAAGCCTGACAGATCGTACCATCCATCTTTTGATAACCCTTATTTTTTAAATGTAGAATTTTACAAGGACATGCCTCCTCTACAGCAGTGAGCTCCAAAATCTGATTTATGAAAAAAATGCAGCTTGTTTAAAGTTAGTCTGCTCCATTTCTAGAAGATTTTTGTGCTAAAATAGGAAACAGATTTCACAATTATGATTCAAAAGGAAAATGCCCAAGATAGAGGGATGAGGTTTAAGCAAAAGGAAATGCTGGGACCAGAGCCGGTGCTCGCTTTCTGCTCAAAGAAGTGTCTCACACAATGCATGCGTTCACTTTCAAGAGGGTCTCGTTCAGCCTTTGTGTTGCTTTCCTGAAAAGCAGCACAATGGTAGCAAATACTCAAATTACACATCAGATGCATGATCCAATCCAGCCCCAAGATATGAAGGGCTCTGCAGCGCTTACACCAGCTCCTAAACGTGAATAGGAAAGAACAGTGAAAGTGTTTGGACCAAGGAATTCTAAATGGCAGCAGGTACTTTACGAACCTATGAATTATTCTTTCCAAAACAGAAATCTTTGAATCATGGATGTAATGTATCTGCACACTCACTTTATGGAAGGGGCTTTCTTTTTAAGGCGGCTTTAATCCAACCTCTGTTTGTGCACACAATTTGACGAGGAGATAATTTCCAAGCACAATGACTTGCAGGTGCAAATAGTGATATAGATAACAAACTATCTGATCTGTGGGCACAGATAGATAGTTAGACATCTAGAATCCTTATGTGCAGCCATAAATAATTGCATCCTCAATTATTTATACAAATAAAAAGAGAAGGCCAGCCTGGGGGGGAGGAAGAGGGGTGGGAAAGAAATAAAGAAGCAGAAAAACAAAACACTATTTGATGCAGAACACGATACTTTTTGGTGATAAGACCCAACAGTTTAAAAATACAGAAGCAGTATTAAGACTTTATGTTACTACTTCTCTCATGGCAAATATGGATTGATAATATTTTATAGTATTTTAGATGTAAAGCCTTTTTAAATTTAAGATTGCTAAAGGCTTTGCACCGCAGCAGAGGATTTGGTAACAGTTGCTCTGTGCAAAATGAAGTTATGAACCGGTAATACGAATTGTGAATTTCTTCAGTTCATCTGATGGCTGTTTAAAAATTGTTCCTGCTACATTTTGCATGAGTGTTTAATATGACTGTTAAATAAGTTCATGGATGCAACAATAGAGTTTTCTGACACTTTCCTCCTCCAAAACCATCCTCAAATCAATCCATTTAGAATAAACAAAAGCTAAACAGATTTTTATAAAAATGGGAAGAAACTTCACTATGAACTACTTGGGCATGAATGTGTAAGTAATATTAAATATAATATAAATTACACTATCATGAATTTTATAGACATATATGCAAACTATTATGAACATTATGAAGTCTGGAAAGCAACTTACTTCGAAGTTCACATAATTACTGAGATCATTATCTGTTCTCCACAGGCAGATATATATTCCAGTGGTCTTTCATCACATGACCATATACAGACATTTTCCATAGGTTCCTGCCTCAGTCAGAGCATAAAATGATTGGTTTGATGCAAAATTATCCTAATTGGTGAGGAATAGGAGTACATAACCATGTGTATGAACCTCTTCGATAGGTTACTGTATAGTATAGGCTGAGAGCCTATATGAAAACACACTCTCTGCTCCCCTGTCTTTCCTTTTCAGCCATCCCTCCCTTTCTCCTCAATCTTCTACATCCCTTCTTTTTCTTTAATAAGCTTCCCTATGTCCTTTCCCTAAACTTTACATTTCTACCCAGAATAAAGGATTTAAAAAACACGACAGCAAAAGTACACAGCAAAGAAGACTGATGTCTTTAATTGTACAAGTTTCTCCTTTGTCTTCCTTTACATATATAGCTCTCTTCAGATGGCAGTTACTCAGGGCTAAGAAAGTCCCTGGGCTCTAGATGTGTATCTTGGAAGCATTTGGCATATTTTATCTGTTACTGGATAAAAACCACATAGTAATAAGAGTCATTTTGTTTGGTTTTATCTCCCATGTTATGCATGCAACTATTTCTTGTGAGAATGTGTTGCTATGACAAAAGGCTTTCCCCAGTGCGACAAAATTTGGCTTTGATAGCTACTGTGACAATTGGAGAGGACCATTAATTGATCAGGTTACCTTTTTTAATTGATAGCTTATTGCATATTTTTTCTAAGGCAGCCCACTTAAAAACATCACTCACCACTTACAACATTTCCCACCTGCTCCTCATGCTTTACAATATTGATGGATCATAGCTAGGAATGTGTGCTATGGACAATTTCAGGGTTATTAGCGAATTTCTCTTTTAAGAACGGGTTGGAAAAACATGGCCCAATTGCTAGATATTCCTTTGTTTAACCTCTTTCTACACAAAGTCAAAAGTTTTATTTCTTTGTCTTCTAAGAGGATGCTGGCCTCACAGGCACAGTGTAATATGTCGAAAATGCTCAAGCACAATATCTGATTTGTATGTAGTTCTTAAATGTTATATTGTTTACAAGGAAAAAAAAGTTACTAGAAAACCTATTACAGCCTAACACAACAGTACAGCCTTGAGGAGGGTCTGATAAATAACTGTTGTAAACAGTGAATCTTCACTCGAGATAGCATCCATGGCTCAAAATCAGAGGAGCTGCAACCTAGAACTATATTTTTGGATTATCTTCTGCAATGAAGAGGATAAACTGCTTTTATTTTTTCAAGACAAGCTTTTGTGCTTGTGGTAAGAGTTTAGGAAAAATGAAAGCAGCATCAACCCATAGAGCAATGTCTACCCAAATGCGGAAATCTAAGGAAGCAGTCTTAAAACACACCATTAATTTACCCCTTCCAGTCCTCAACAATAAGCAATTTAGACACTTATTAAGAATAAATTAATTGCAGTATTACTATCCTCTTAATGCTATCAGAACAATTTCAGAAGGAGAATTTCAGACCCTCAGATCTCCTAGGTCTGAAATCCTACTCTTAGCAGATCAGGGGTGAGTTCTAGAAGAAATCAGCTGTTTCTTCTTTTCCAACCTGACATAGTCTTGTACTCTACCAAAAGCTCCAGTCATTCTCTCTCTCTTCACTTCCCACTGAGAGCATTAAAACCCCACCTACTCTGGCTGTGCCATGGGACTTCTCTCTGGCTCTAGCACTGGCTTTTTTTCCCACTTCCAAGGTTACCTGTTAGCAGAGGCAGTGTGATGTCGGACACAGGTCATCAGATGTATTTCCAAGCTTTGCTCCTGCCCACAAATACTTAAATATCCTTTTCTCCATGGAGAATATTCTAGCATCATTATGCAAAGCTGCTACTGCAGTAACTTCTGAACAGGTCAGTGGTGCCTCCGCTGAGCTCCAGGGACAGGAGTAGAGTTGGGGGTGTCTGTCAGGAAACATTCACCCACCCAACCTTAATACCCTGCAAGTAAAATCTCATTTTGCTTCTCCAAATACCAAACTTTGCCTTCTGGAAGGCAAGTAACTTTTTTTCCTTTATTCATCTTCATTTTTTGTCTCTAAGTTGTTAGACACAACTTAAAATAAGAATAGAGATGGGACAAAACAAGATCTTAAGCTTGAATATCTCAAACTTTAAGTGGTTTTTAAGCCACAGTAGAGTCAAATATGGTTTTATATAGGGGCTATCAATTATTTATAGTCATATACACAATTTTGGGGTTTCATCACCCTCAGGAGTCCCACAGTAGCAGATCTGACAGGATACACTCTGGCTCTCCAGAATAGGAATCCATGATGTTATAGGAAAACCTAACTTTTAAATCATTAACATTTTTAGACTTTACATCTCTCAAGATGTACACAGAGAAAACAGAACTAATAGAGTTGGATCAAAATGGTAGAATGTGGTGTTAATTAGAATTTGAACATTAGCATCATATTTTTCTCATCACTTTTTCAAGTAATATTTCTTACAAGAAGCAATACATTGTCAATACGAATTCTCAATAGGAATGTGGCTTAATACCATGCAATTGGCTTTTTATCAAATTCCGCTGGAGCAACTTCTTTGCCATCTGAGCAGGTTTTTTGCTAAATGCCACTGAAGTGGCGTCACTTCAAAACAACACCAGAGAAGGTTTTGTTTGGTTCTGTGCTTTGTTTTTAGCACACAAGTGACTTCCGCAGAAAGCACCGCTGCCTGATAATAGTAATAATGAGATGAAGTACCTAGGAATTACTGTGGTCAGATACTGAGACGTTCATGCAGAACACTTTTTTCTGATATAAAAATGTCATGTATTGGAGACCAACATCCATGTAATATTGTGAAGTACTCAATAACAACAAACTACCATATGTCATGCAACCCTGCCTACGCTGTTTGGAAATCAGTTAATACTTTTTCCTTTACTGCTTTATGCATGAAGAGAGGAGGAGAAGAAGGCTGTAACTATCATGTTCTTTTTCCTATTATTTGAGAAACTTTAGGTTGCTGTAGCAATCAGAGTAATATATATTCATGAGTACATTCGAAAATAACCTACAGACTTCAAATGCTGTAGCAGGTAGTTAAACATGAAGTGCCCTCAAATACAGTTGCATCCCCGGTTTTATTTGTGTATATTGGTGCACACTTAGTTTGAGATAACCGTGCTGAATCATATATAAATTACATTTCCTATCATTTAGCCATAAAATTTAAAATATTTGACAAATCCATAAAGTTAAAAAAACATTATGATACCAATGCTATTCAATATTACCCACTTTGGAGGAACCTGCTCTGCGAAGAACAGATTAAAGGTGGCATTTTCATCTTTTATTGAGAATTTCTCACACTTTATCAATTTAACAGTAATTTTCAGCAGCATAGTAAATACGCTATGTTGCTTTTATTTGGTAGTAAAACTGGATCTGCAGAAGACAATATAAAACCCTGAAAACAATAGAAAAGATTTTTTTTTAATGAAGGCTCAAAGTAATTTATTGTCCAAAAGAAAGAAGTATTAACACATGGAATTTTGATTTACGCTCATCATGTTTTGAAATAACCCTAATTTAATAGATAAATCATAGCAATTATTTCTTAAATTTGTAAACAGATACTAAAGCTTTTGCAAAATTTGATGGGAAGGTACTTTATGTATTGTTTCCACTTCTAATATACATGTAAAGCATTTCCTAGTGTACTGCTTTATAAACAGCACAAGATGGAAGTATCTGAACACTTAGGTTGTCACCTTAAAACAAACTGTCACACATTTTTCTTCACACATTTGAAACCCAACTTATCAACCTTAACAAGTGTTGTTATCAAAAGAATTTTGGTGCCTTTGTTCTTTCCCTTTTGCAAGTAAATTACACTTTTAGGATTTATTAAGACAAGAAACAATTTTTGAATAGCAGGTCAAAACTCTCTATGGAAAAATTCTCATTACTTTCTAGCCTGAAGCAGTATTTACCACTCCAACTTATCCATCTTTTTCCTGTTTTTTATATATCTATATTTCCAGAATCTTGTTTCTGTGCCTAATGCTATAACATTGCAGCAGTTTGTTCAAAGCAACACTCTTATTTTTGCTCTTAGCCGGTGCTATACAAACCCTGATCAATTATTGAAGTGTAAGCCCTGAAGTAACACAGCCATTACTGCAGCAGGCAGATAAAAATGGAACACTTTTAGCTACAGTATATTTACTTTCGAGTTTCGGCAAACAAACCAACAAGTTAAACTACCTTGTCTTTCACTTTGTTTGATGTATTAATATTTCCTGCATGTTCAAAAGTCTTTCTTTTAAAACAAAGTTACTGAAATGCTATGGCTGCTTGTTTGTGAGAATACCTAAACTTAAATATTTGCATGAAACAGCCTTGAGATATAGAAAAAGCAGCTTTAAAGAAGTACAAATCTAATACAGAAGCTGCTATCTGTATTGCCATAAGAGCCACTGTTTTTTTATGAGCTGTTTGGTATTTTAAGTTCGCCAAACTGCAGAGCCTGCATGTTCTAGTGACATTAAAAATGATGCTGGGAGGTATCTTAAACAACAAACAACATCACCGAGAAAAGTATTCATTAAAGAAAAGAAAAAAAAAATCAAATTAGAGGTGTGGGAAATTTCTCATGAAAATCAACTGCTAATCACTTGTGGACTTTTCTCCTCCTGCGGCTCAATCCTTTACTCACAAAGGAGTGCCCAAGATGTAAGTTTTTGTTAAAACGCTTTCTTATTTAATTATATAGAGTCTGTCTGATAGTGATGCCAGTTCAAGACTACAACTATTCATCTACTGATGGTGCTGCATGTGCATCTGCACACAAGATATAATGTTTTTCAGTTTAAATGTCTGTTCTGGGTTTTAAGGACTAAATGATAGTGAAGACGGCTGGAAACGTTCCAGATTTTCCTATATAAACTGCTTAGCAAAACCAAAAATTAGTACTTATGTTACAGAACTAATAATGTTTGACATTTGCATTTTATCACTTACGATATGAAGAGCGGGAAGAACTTGTCCCAGGAAGTTTGGGGGAAACTATAAGAACTCGGTTTTAGAAACGGATGTTTAAAAAAAGCTTGTACAGTTTTGCTCAGTTCTCAGCTGCTCTTTTTTTCCTGGTTCCCAGAGGAAAGCAGGCTGCGTGGCTTGCAAACACCATACGTGAACAGCTTATGAAAAATGATCTCATGAATGCATAAGTATGTCATCATATCCCTCTTGAAGGCATTTGAGAACTGGATGTAGTAGCCACGAGTAAAAAAAAGCTATACGTTCTTAGGTGGTTTGGACAAAGAAGCCCCGGTATTATGAGGAGATGTTCATGGGTGGCTGGGTGCACAATCCTTATGGGTAAGAGTGCCATTTACATTGATAAGAATACTCACAAATCTTTTCACTGACCTTGGAAGTTCTATTTGCTCACACCACTAGGGCCAAGCAAGCACTGGTAACATAATTTCCTGAAATGTCTCAACACCCCAGAATTTATTCTAGTTTTGAAAATACAACAAAGAAGGAACCATTCCTTCTACAGCCACAAAGACGAGAAAGCAGTTAGAGCTATCTGAAAATCACAGAAACCTGGTGCTCCTCTGATCCTATTAGAAGCACTCCAGCTGATAGGAAGCAGCCAGGTAGGAACTCTGTAATTGTCCAGATACAGAGATGAGCTCTGTTCTTTCCGCACCATTTTTTACTCCCTTCTGGACAGGAGATGAACCCAAACCCTTCAAATGCGAGACAAACAACAGAAGTAAATGTATACGCGGGCATGCATCCATACAGATGATCTAGAAAGTACATTTTCAAGATAAAAATAACCACAATTTTTTTATTTAGCTACATTTCTGTGCAATTACCAACCATGTCAAACTGTCTCTCTTCACCCTTCATTTTAACACAACTTATTTTAAAAAATGGAAATCACAATGAATGTAAACAACTTCTTTATCTTCCACTGTATTTTTATAACTAGTACATCTGAGCCCGGTAGCGTATTCAAGGTATGCCTCAAATACTTGGAAGCAAAAACCTTTGCATTGGAACATTCGATTCACTGAAAGTGAGGTAGCCAATTTGTTGTTGCAGGCGTCTGTGCTATTATTTTTAGAGCTTTCTGGCAGGCAGCTTATGAAAGGTGGTTTGTATAAAGCAGCGACATAATTTGAAAAAGTGCAAAGAGGGAATCTATAGTGATGCGCGTCTTTGTGAAACTGCTCTTTATTTAAATATTGCACTGGATAGTAGAAACAGGCTGACTGGATTTATGAGGTGTGAAGATGTGTCTCATAATGATTAACATTAGAATCGCAATTTAGACCTGAGGTCAGATTCCAGATACTATGTTAACCTTCTTATTTTTGAGAAAATCTGGAGCTGTCATTATTATTATTATAGTCTTTATTAAAACAAAGATGATGTTGAGTTCACTGCTTGTTTTCATTGAGTCGGGAAAGTAGGATCAAGCTTTTAAAACTTTACTTCTCTTCATTACTATGCTCATCCATGCTTACCTTTCATCATATGAGCCCTGTATGCTCATACAGGGATGTGCAATAATGCCCATTTTTCACAAAACATGTATAAAATAATTCAAAACTTGGGCAGCCTCTCTTGCAGCCTCCAATTTCAGATAGATTTGTAATGAAGTAGACACTGGTTGAATTCAATTGAATAAACAGTCCTTTGTGCCCTGATTATTCAGTTATTCTGGGTAATCATCCTCAATACAACAAAATTTGTTGTTATGTACTGTCTTTTATAACTGAGTTCCCTGTAAGCACTGGGTGAGAGCCACTAGGAGGAAGGCATCTTTGGGAAGAGGGTCATAATATCACACCTGAAGAACAAAAGATTCTCAAGGGCAGGGTTCAGCTGGCTGGAGAGAGCTTGGGGAGAGAGTGGAAATCAATGGATGCTCTCTTTCAACATTTATCCCATAGTTCACATGCCATCAGCAAGAGTTTCTGGCTGGTGACTCCTGAAAGCCCTTCTCCTGCAGGCAGTTTGAGGACCTCAGAATCACAAGAAAGCTTTGAGTCTAACATGCTTATACAGACTGTTGGCAGGCAACAAACCCTTTTTATATTTTCTATTGTGCATGTGTACTGTAATCCTTCTGCACACGTGGTAAATCAGGCATTCCCTGGAGCTACCAGGCTTACAAGTAAGTGTGACCCACACAGACCTACAGGACATCGGCTATTTGACACCCTCAGAAAATACCAATCTGCTACTTTTTGCTGTGCCCAGATAGACTTTTCGAACTTAGCTGCAAACAAAAACTTCCCTCTCAGCTCCTCTGGAACACAACAAAGGGAAAAGGAAAGTTAAAACAGACAACATGAGACAATTCCATGAGTACATGGGAAACAATTACTAAAATAACCAACCCTACATCTTTCCTCAAAAACCAACACAAATATACAAGCTGTAACTACAATCCTGCCATTTCCTCTATTCTCTCTCCATTCTCTTACTCCTATTTGTATTTCTCCTACAGAAAAAGAGATCGAATAGTTTTAATTTACGTAGTTTTAAAAATTATTTAGGTTTGCATTTTTATTTGAAACTAAAAGTATCTGAACCTAGATCCAGATTTCCACAGGTCAGTTGAACAAATCACAGGCAAATGGTTAAATCAAGAATCTATGACTCTATAGAGTACTTGTCAGCTACAAAAATCATTGTGGGGCAATACTACAAATTCATATCTCAGATGCCTTTTTAAGATGAAGCGACAGATATTAGCAAATTATCTTAACTTCTAAATGTCAAAAACTTATAAACAGTAATTCTAATCAGGTTCCGTGTAACATCATTTAATGAGGGGATGTGTGTCTTCAGGTGTGGGCACTGAATGTTTCATTGATGACTGAACTTCACTGCACGTAAAGAGAGGGGACGGAAAAACTGCAATAGTGTAGGAAGTAGGTTCAAAGGAAGTTTTCAGAGAAAGAAGGGTGAATGATCATTGCTATCTACGAATGCAATGAATCTGTAAAGACAATTAAAACATCTCCATTTTAACTCGTCCATTCAAATGAAAATTGACACTCAATTTACATTTCTCATCGACAGAAGTTCCAAAGCGTATACCATGCAAAAAAATTCAATTCAGAAACATTTATAAAACCTCTAGATTGCATACTAAGTATTCTCTTGATCTTATGACACTTGACCTACTGTGGGTACAATGGAGAATAACTCTAATTTTGAATATTCATTATATCTTTTTTTAAAAAAAACCCAGCACAACATTTTAATGTCACACAGCAACAAAAGCTATTCACGGGCCAAAGCCCAGTCACTCAGGTTTACCCTAGACTGATGATTATACATCAAAATGTCAGAAGATATGTATTTACCAAGTTTGATGAAGAAAATCTGACAAATACAATTTAAGATAAGTGGCATTTTCTCCTAATTGTTTTCAGATGAATGAATGAGAGCCTAATGCCCTGTTACTTTGGTGGAGCACTAAATGGCTTCAAAAACTCATGTTTATACAATGTATGGGTACACAGTCTAAAAGGAGAATTGAAACAGGCATGCTCATTTATAGCTGTATTTTAGGTATACGTAGTCAGAATTACAAAGGAAAATGGGAAAAAAAATAGCCCAGATTAACCAATCATTATTTACGTTTGTTTGTTGTCTTTTTGCAGTGTGATTTGTCATCTCAATCACCCTCATTTCTTGGCACTGTTGTGATTTTGAAAACTGTAAATGTTTCAGCTAGCACCAAACTTGACTAAATGAATCATTTACTATAGGTAGATCACATAGCAAAGACAAACTCCTTTTAACAGTCTTCCAAGATTCAGTGAATATATACAGATACTCCAGAAAAAAAGCAACCAAAAATTGAAGTTACTGTGTGTAAGAGAACTTGCCCACACATAGAATCATAGAGCAATCAAGTTGGAAGAGACCCACCGGATCACTGAGTCCAACCATTCCTATCAAACTCTAAACAATATCCCTCAGCATCTCGTCCACCTGCACCTTAAACACCTCCAGGGAAGGTGAATCAACCACCTTCCTGGACAGCCTGTTTGAGCCTCAGTGACCCTTTCTGTGAAAAATATTTAACCTCAAGTCCTTGTGTGCTTTCATTAATATCAAAGGTTGGTTTCATGAAGAAGTAGAGTTTGCCACTACGTGCAAAGATGAATGAAGATGCAGATCATTGTAAGAGGGGGTCTTACATGGCAATTTTGGGTTCTTCACAGTCTCAGAAAGAGGAAGACCTCTGAAATGGAGACTTCTGTTACTGTGCCCAAGCATATCATCCACTTTGTGACCCTAGTTATAGACAACCATATAGCTACACATACATAGATTAATATTTGGGCAAGCTTGGAGACTTGAAAAGATTCAGCTATAGCAGCATGGAATTGCTGCTGTTTCCAAAAAGTCAACTGAAACACTTAAAACTAGTTTAGTTTCTACGTATTATTATGTAGTTTGCTCATTAGTGTTGGGAAAAACAGTCTGAAGTGACCATGTAACCCCCAGTTTGCTTCACCTACGGAACTGTTCAGCTGCACGGTTCATGCATGCACAGCATCATGGCAATATTGCCTCCCCCTACATGCTCCATATTGAAACTGTTGATGATAATTCAGGTTTCAGACTTTCTGATTAACAGGTTTAAAGCTGAAAAGTTACGAGTATCCAGAACAGATTTTTTTAATAGGTCTGCGAATTTTCAATTAGCTTTGAAGAAATCAGTCACTCGATTTTGTACAGCTCTGGATAATGTTTCCTGGAATAGTTAGAATAAAAAGCCAAAAAAGCAACTTATTATAAGATGGACTTTTATGTAGTAGTCTGACTTGAGAACCAGAGGTCATAAGAGGCATTTTCTTAGGAGACGTCCAGCTGAATTTTTCATGCCAAAGAAGATTAGGTGAATCTTGGTATTTTATTCCTCTAAGTCAGGGACCTACTCCAGAGATCTGCACTTGGTACTTTCAGATTTTGGCCCTAGGACAGAACTCATTTGTTCAATGAACTAGAAGACAAAATAACATAGGACTGCACAACATACAAAGGGATGCTGAAAGACCAGAACTAAATAGCATCAGTAAAGACACACAAAGATGCTTGCCTTCCACTGAACCTGTTAATTGCAAATATCCTCAATCCATTATAATAATTAAGGAGTATTAAAGTTTTCTCTCCTAGGAAACTGGAATGCCTTTATTATGTAGTTCACCATGAAAATTGCCGTTCATCACATCTGCCTCAGAGCAAGGGAGAATGAGGGCAGAGAGAAGCATATTGGTATATTATAGACAAAATAATATCAACGAGTGAATGAACATCAATGTCATGACAAAACGTAATTTGTAACTAGAATTGCCCCTGTATATCATCATTTTGTTCTCCATCTTCAACCTGCAAAGGTCTACCAGGAGCCCAAAGCACAGTCTGACTGCAATGCATTACAAGAGATGATTACAGCCAGGCTAGTGGCATCGTAGGAAATGAGAGCAGAGCTAGAGCCTACCAAACACAATAGAAAAGTCCCATTCATTTAAATGAGGCTTGGACCAGTCTCTTGGCAACTCTTGTGCCAGCCACTCGGCTGAAAATCCACTGGCAAAGTCATACAGGATGCCTGTGGTTCACAGCCACAGTTCTCTTAGGCACCTCTGAAGAACATCAACTTTTGACCACACCAGTAGAAGTGACGGTACACACCTTACTATCCAATGCAAAGATTGAGGCTTTAAAGTAAAATTCGTCACCATTGCGGCACTACGACTTTGCATTTGAGATACAGTAAGGATGTCTATGTGTAGGAGATGGCCCTTCTCTTTCTTTTTTTCATTTGCTTTTAGGAGATGACATGCAATCATCTTTCTTTGACATGGAAGGTCAAACGCATACCTCTGGTTTGCTCCCAGTAATGAAGGATCTGCTCTGTTGAGAGTAGTAAGGCAAAATCACTTAATTAATAGCTGAACCGAGTATAATCTGTGGGAAGTATTTCTGACAGATGGTTTTCATTCTCTTTGCAAAACCCAATGCTTTCAGCTGTCTTTTACAGTTCATACCTTACTAGGCACAAAATCATTGAGATTTTGTCCAATTAGTCCTTGTTGGCTCTTTTAAAATATTTGGTATGACTCTAAACCACATATATGTATCTCCCACACATGCAAATGATTCATGGGCTTTGACAAAAATGCCTTCTCTAAATGCAAACATTTGTGTTCTATCACTGCATTTTGTTTCTACACAATGAAAGAAAAATTTAAAATATCGCAGAGAATGCCATTAGAATGTGCTCGGTTGTGTGATCATTTGGCAAAATGGACAAATGTCTCCTAAAGAGTATGTTGAGGTTCCCCAAACAAATTTTACTGGTAACATAAGGCAGGTTGGAGTCAATTCCAGCCATGAAACTCTAGTTCATTAATTTTCTACACCAACTGTCTCTTGCTAATTCCACTCACATAATAAACAGCCTAATAAAAATATACTTTCCTTCTCGGTCTACATCTGAGAATATTTATAGATGCTGCGTAATATTGACAGGGATTCGGTTGGTTTTTTTGTGTTTTACCAGAAAGTCGAAAGAAGGGTTACGCTTGCATCAAAATACAGGAGCAATGCTATGCTTTGTGATTCTAAGGTGATGTAATTTGTCTACTGCTGTTTCTGCCAACTGGTGACCAGACAGTAGAGCTGACTTAACCAGTAAGCAGAGTCTACCATCTGGTGGCTGGAGTTGCTGAATGTACGGCCCACACATTTCTGCGTCTAGATTCAAATGGGACCTTTGTCACTGGTAGGCAGCAGTTTTATCTGATGACTGGAGCAACGAGGTACCTCCAGTGTGATAATCCTGTCTGCCTTGATATTTTATTTTTTATAATTTACATCTATCTCTGTGGCAGCTTTTCCAAAAACCTGAATGAGCTTCTTGATCCTTATTTGGCCACTCTTTTACATAGACTTTGATTAATACCTTTGAGCATTCAAGTAGTCCTGTTGTAGTATTTTATGTGAATTAATCAAGAAAATAAATTTTATGAACTCTTAATATCAGCCTAATTTGATAGCTTTTGGCTCTTTACTTCACTGTTCATTATCCCTGATATACAAAGAGTTATTCCCAGAATTGAACACATCACGATAGTAATTACCACTAAAATCAGTGAATACTTTTGAATGACTCATCATTCATGTTGTACAGTAAATACTGCAAAATTATACTTTAAACACACACATAGCCAGTAGTATTCATGTATGACATTGAGGTACTGAGGGATAATCAAAATAAAAATCAATAAAGCAAACTTGTTCTCAGTAATTAATCAATGCATCATACTTGTATTTCACATTCATCGAATCATACAGTGATTGGCAGGGACTGTATGATGTGAATTAGCATGAGACCTAAGATTTCATTTATCTTTTCAGATATACTTCAATACAAGAACAACGGAAAGCTGAAACTATCTTCATGTTAAGGTGGAGGACTGAAACGTCTGCAAATAATTTAAACCATATTAGTGTATGATAATGTTGACAGTAACAAGATAGGAATGACTGAGACAATCTAAACACTGAAGCAGTAAAGTGGCTTTTAAGTACTTACACAAAAGATCACTGCCAACCAAAAGACATCCAAAGAGCAGGAAAAATGTGTGATGTTCAAAAAAGATATAAAGAATGACTTCATCACAAGTTTCTATTGTGCTTCTCAATGCATGGGCTAGCATTTTGCATATTCTCTTTTTTTTTTCCCCTGCAATGACTGCACCCGATTAGTCTCTTCAACACACATTCGAACAATAGGAAATGTTATCCGCAAAATGGGTTATTTCACACAATAAAAGAAAATCTTACTGAACTATCTTCTGAAAATGATGTACAAAAGGCTATTAAACAACATGCATCTGGCAAGTCAAATGGTTCAGATGGCATACAAATAAATCCACATAGTATTGCTGATTTCCAACTATTAAGACATCTGCTGAAAATCCTCCAGTTAATAGGAGCACAAAATAGCATCTTCCAGACTTGACTATTTCCCTTATCTATCACGTAAGCATCGAAGGAGAGGGGATCAATCACTGTGCATAACAACCAACTGGGTAGCTCTTTCCCAGCCACAGTGAGCAAAGGCATTGCTCCTGCGGTGCTGCACATTGGTACTTATTTTTCCCTGGTTCATGTCCTGTCACTTTTCAGGGTCAGATAAGCAACAACAGACAAAACGTGCTGATTGGGATTCTTGAGAAATCCATTGTAAACTGAAGAGGCAAATTCTCTTATGTGGCTTTAACTAGTTGGAATTCTTCTTAGGTCGCACATAAATAACCAGAAGAAAAAGACAGGAACATACGAGTACACAAGTGGAAGAGCAGAAATCCCTCGGCATCAATGCCAGATCCTACTGCCTTAAGATTCATGTCATCATTCCATGGTTAATGCCTTACTATGATATTTTGACAAGGAGAGGATCTAGACACCGAGGTGTAATGAAACTGATTAAAGCAATAACAAAGTCTTACAAAGCAGCATGCAGAAACTACAACTGAAAACTACTGTCATACACTAAGTTAGAGTCATTTAAGGACACAGGCATTAGCAATAAAATACTATTCATGCAAATACAATCCAAAAACAAAAAGCTCCTTCCAGTGCAGGTGTCAGTCCTAACTCCACACATCTTCTGCAGATCCTAAGCATAATTTTGATGGTAGGAAGGACTATCTTATATTCACTTCAAAATTAGTGGGGTATCTAAGTTTGCGTAAGGATGTAGTATTTAGAATAAATGTTGTCCTACAGAAAGCAGAAAGGATATTTCCTGATAGATATTCTACCTCCTCTACATGACAACCTGTGGAAGATTACTACAAACAGATGATTTAACATATTTTTTTTAAAGCAAGACAAGAGCACACAGCACCGAGAACGAGACTTTACAGTTTGTATACTTGGAAGAGTTGTTATGCTCCTATAACTACGTCTAATGGCACTTTTAGACACTATATGGCATTTGTACTGAGAGTTATTACTGTAAAACTATTTAAATATAAAATTATTATCTCTAATTAGAGGAGTTACATGATTGCAGAATCTGTGCTCACACCAGGTAACAGGCAGCTTCATTTCAATCAATTTTTCTGAAGTAAAAGAACTAATGCAGTAAGAGTAAATGAACTTAATTTGACTCAGCAGACGGAGCCATTATGGACCAGTTACATTCCTTTTATTATAAGTACTTGCTTAATCTCATTACAGTAACTAGTAAATCTGTCATGTTACTCCAGGATTGTTCAGCATTCCCTGATTTAGCAACCTACCCCTATATTTCCATCCCTGGTGAAAGCTATGAAACGTGTGGGCACAAATACAAAAAAAATTTTGGGTAGGTTCTAATTATTTTCCTCAGGAAACAGGAAAAGTAAAGACAACTCCAGTTTGCTTGAGTTGGCAGCAAAATGGACTTCCACTCCAGAGTCTCCTGGTTCTTAGGAATGGCAATGAGTAGCCCATATATTTGGCTTCCTCCGGTTCATTATAAACTCTTGCTGCCTCACACCCCTGAAGGAAGAACACCCGAGCAAAGACTCTTACCGATGATCAACTTAGAATTTCCCATATTTTACTTTCATTAGGCTTATCACAACAATGACATTTTTAAGGCTGTGTGATTTGTATCACAGCTTGCAATAGATTATCTGACAAGACAGCTGAACTGTATTATCATTATTAATATTATTAAAAGAGAAGGAGGAGTAGATGTAAAGGTGAGGAAGACAGAAGAAAAGAAAGGAAGATTCAAAAGCAGAGAGAACAAAAGGGAGGGACTCACCGAATCATTTGTATCTTACAGTTGAGCAATAAAACATCATTACCATCAATAAGCTCCCGACAAAACATTTGGAGATGAATTAAGGAAGGTTCAAAACAAGATAAGCAAAAGACTTAAGATTAATTTTGTGTTTTAAGACCTAAGGATGATGAGAAAAACAGAGTACAAAGAGTTTATGGCAGTACCAGTGCATACTTTGTGGTAAGATGTGGTTGTGTCCAGCCTATCTCTACCTTTTCTCTCACACATTGGACAATTTTTCTCGTCCTGTTGCACTGGGCAAACTTGCTCATCACCTCATTCCTATGCCAGGTTTGTTTTTATACCATTATCATAAAGTTGTTACTGCTACAGACTCTATTTGGCCTCCACGCTGGTGCACAGCTGGGACAGAGGATGACGGCTGCATCGTGTCTTTTATGGCAAGAGCAATAGAGGAGAGAAGAGCAGTGAGATGCGATAGCTTCTCTTCTCCTCCCTTTCCCCCCTTTCCTAAATGAACATGATGACTCATTATGACAGAAGTGTAATAAACTTCTAAAAAGGCAACTACAAAACATGTAATTTTTTTTTTTCTTGCAGGCACAGATACATTAAGAAAAACAGCTCACACATTCAATGATATAGGATAAAATTATCCACTGCCAGCTTTTGGGGCAATATTTAAACATTGCATCCTACAACACTAAGCTCAGTTCTAAACTGCTATATCTGATTTATAGAGGCAAACAGTAAAAACTCAAAGTGTAACAGCACTGCAACATCTTTATGTTGCAGCAGCGCTATCATTTCTACAAAGACTCTTTTTTTTTTCTTACTTGGATGCTATACTACGCCAACCCAAATGAACTGGAAATTACTCCAAGCTTTCTCCTTTGAAGAAACTTCTTGACCTCTTGCCTTGCAGTCTGGCATCACAGACTCAGCTATGAGGACTGGGACTCACACCAGGAATTTCACAACTGCAATGGGTACTGGGCAGTGGCACCAACTCACCAGCGAGCTGGGGGACAAGCCACCCCCTGTACAATCCCACTGCTTCCAGTTCTTCAGACGAGGTTAAGTACATGTAAATTAAAACCACAAGCTATTTTTGTATAAAGTTGGTATTACTAATTTGCTAACTATGACAATTTCACACAGAAACCCTTTTGTTGGAAACTGAGTTTCTCATGTAATAATTAGCTGTGGAATATTACCCCAAACAGGTGTCTGTAGCCTGTCAAAGTCAGAACAGGTGATTTAGAATTAGCGTATTAAAAGAACTGTGAATTAGCGAAGCAAAAACGTGTTAATTTCTTGTTCCATCTGTTAATATGAATTCACTGCCAAATATTTTACTTTGTAGAACTGTGCTGGGATTGGCAAGAACATACACTATAAAAAAAAAGTTTAAAGGCCTGAATGTTTAAAAATCATGACATACGTTACTGCAAAAATAACTTCTACATTTGAGCAAGGATTTTTCTTTTGTATCTTTTAAATCTTTTAAAACTTCATAGCGAAGAATACCATGTAATCCATAAAATTAAGCTAAAAGCTCTCACAAATAAACTTTAGGGCTTTCAAAAGCAAGTCTGAACACAGTGTCAAGGCAAGAAAGTATGGAATGGTTTAGTTAAATACTAAAGGCAATGTCTTTATTCTGCTTTAAAATTTGAGACACAAAGTATTCAAATGCTCAAGATCTTTGAGATGTGAAGTTTTGAACATAATGCTGGTATCTACCTGAGAACTCTACCTGGCTGTACAAGGGCAAAATATTCCATTTCTGCAGGTCTTCTCTAATAATGAGCACGTTAGATTTTTCTGTAAACAATGACAAAACCTGCAGAAACCACTCTCTCTCACATCTGATTCTTCACAATAGTGTTTATAGCAATATGAATGACATATCTTTTCATTATACTCCCCACCTTCATGTTCCTTCACCTTCTAACTACAAGCTGGCATATGCCTGAGCTAATGGAGAGTCTGGAATATGGTGGAATGGACAGTATTATAAAACCACAGCACAAGAAGTGGGATTAGAGACTGATTTTTAAAGATTGTAGAGTTTACATTTGTTATTAGCAAACCTAGAGTTTTCATGACACTACTCTCTTTCAAAAAAAAAAAAAAAAGACTATTTTAAAGCATTTTAAATGTAATTATCCAGCAATGTATTATATTATATATATCCATCAACTATTAATGAACATCAGGTATAAACGTCCAGCTCCTAATATCTGTGACTAATGACCGCAATATATTTTCTACTCTGACTCTTTCTTTACTTTCCTGAGATTTGCAGATAAATTATGTGTTTCCTCCACACTGCTTCTTGTACCATGTGCCCTTTGGAGCGTGGCCATGGTGCAGCAGAGCCCGCTCCCCTCTTCAACTCAAGAAAGAACGAGAACTAAGTACATGCACAGACACTAAGGTTGCAAAGACATTAGAGCATCATCAAAACACACCCTGCATCAGTGGTTTCAACAGCTAATTTCTTCTGTCAGCCACCAGTTGCCCTGTCCTGGAGTTTGCCATGTCCAGGTTCTCTCAGAGACTCAAACAGAACGGTTACAACCCCAACCCGTATTTACACATCACAGAATTGTGGTTTGGCTTGGAAGGGGCCTTAAAGATCATCCAGTTCCACCCCTCAACCCCTGCCATGGACAGGGACTCCTTCCACTGGATCAGGTTGCTCCAAGCCCCATCCACCCTGACCTGGAACACCTGCAGGGATGGAGCATTCAGGACATCTTGTGCAATGTGTGTCAGCGCCTTATTTTTTTTCCTGGAAGGTGAAAAGGCNCATCCAGCATTTTCAGGCCTGTCCTTCAGAGACATAAGAAGAATTACTCTAAAATTTTCTTAAGCGACAAATATTTAAACATTTGCATTCCCAATTCATTCCCTCATCACGTAATCCTAGCNAACAGCATTTCTGTCTTTTGTGCCAAGTTTTTCTAAGGTAAGAGACATCCAGCATTCTCAGGCCTGTCCTTCGGAGACATAAGAAGAATGACTCTAAAATTTTCTTAGGAGACAAATTTTTAAGCATTTGCATTCCCAATTCATTCCCTCATCACGTAACCCTAGCGCAGCAAATAAAGATATTTGTAGATGTTTCCCTTGAGCTCGCATGCTACTATGATAAAGCAGGACACCATCCTAGCCCCAGCCACACTGGTATTTTAGCATATTTCCTCAAATTTTATTTTCTAGCACGAGGAAATTACAGAGAAGCCAATATTGCCACTTGGATAGCAGGAGAGTGAAAAGATGCACACCTAATTACTGCAAGCATTTCAAGCCAAGCTTAGAGATATGCAGCAGGTTCTTAACTGCAAATGATCTGATAGGTAGTTTCTCCTCCCTAGTTTTCTGCCACATCCAAGAGATTAATACTTACATGAATCATCTGTAATGACTAGCATAATTTAGGCAAGTGAATGAGATTTTCTGCNATCTGGTTTTTTTTTTAATGCTTGATAATTCAACCTAAATGTCAGCTTCGGCTTTAAAATAGAACACATCTATTTGCTCATAATATTTAAGAAATACAATGTCATTATGCTGTTATCAGTGGTAAAACATGTCTAATCTTGATATAGCATCACCTTTAACAAATGCTTGTGGGAAAAAACTAGCGAATGCATAAAACATTTTATGTAGTTTTAAAATATACAATACATTAAAGTTTTAGTTGACTTATCTGAAAAGACATATTTTTGGCACATAAATAAAAAAAGGCAAGGGAAGAACTTGTCAGAAGGCAAATAAAGTATGTAAATTAAATCAAAGGTAAGGCAGCTACACTTTTTGTATAAATAACTGTGTTAACAGATTTTTATGCATATTATAATATATTCAGATGTATTACTTCTGCAAAAACAAATTCATTGCTTCTCTCCAAAAAAATGGATTAAAACAATTTATTTTATAAAATTTGGATGGATAGGATAAGAAATGTAATAGCTATCTATGGAAAATAAATATAAAAATTATTCAAGCTCCATCTACTTTATGTTAGTAATGAGATGCACTTCATTCAAATTCCTTTCAATTGAAACAGTGCTGAGAAAGCAAGAACATGATTCTGTAGGAAATGATTTCTAATCTTCATGATAACCCACCAATATAATACAATTATTTACAATTGACTAAGAGTTAATTTCAATAGTATAACATCTTTCTTGCAAAAACGTCAGCTTTTATTGATGAAACAAACTAAGAATAAAACATTTTTACTTGTAGTCTAACTATGCTGTTTTTCATTCTGCTAACCAAAACAACATAGCAATACTGTAAACAAAAAAATAGCATCAAACTGGCTGTGTTTGCATGATTTTATCAAGAATCATAAGCAGCAGAGTGAAGTGTTTGGGGATTTTTTTTAAAAGCATTAAAAATAGTTAGATAAAAACAATGATTTTATGTATTTATATATTTATTTATTTGTGGGCAATTTGTTTTGAAGGTCATGATCATGAATTCAATAAGAAGACATCATCAATATCAACAAACAGAGATCAAGTATCTTAAAAATGACTGTGTTCATGCTGTAACATTCACATTTTTAAATGCCAATTTTTCTTTTGTTTTGGTAAATTAATGGAGATGGCACTTAAAAAGTTAACAATTAAATTTCTTTCTGTATACTGAATTTCTTATGTACAGGACTGGTTTCACTGGTGTCTGAATATTTTTTAACTCTTAGTCATTCCCTTGTCTTAGAACCAGTAATGTATCTCAATATTCCTACAAAGGAGGAAATACGGTTTGATTGCTGCTCTATATCATAACCTGGGGGTTCTACTTGAGATTTCCAAGCATGCCTTATCAAAAATAAAATAATTTCTTTGCAGCTACGCAGTTATTTGCGTGGTGTTTTGAAGTATTCTGACATCACTTTCCAATGTGCATCTTCTGAGGTTCACTAAGCAGAATCGCAACCATCACCATAACAGCCTCAAACCCTTCCCTCCACACTGAGCACTCACTTCACTCTCACTATGTACCTTAGATGAGGATTCACCAAGGCAATCTGACAGGGAAAACACATTAAATTGGAAGAGAAAGACTCAGACTGTTTTGGTGGAAAGGACCATGCAAGGTACGAGCGTTGACAAGATGTGGTCCTGATTTGAAGGCCATAGATGAAAAGTGTGGGGTTTTTTTCCTTCTCCAGATCTGCAGCTGTTTGAAAAGATAAAATTAGTTTAACTCTTTTCTTAAGCCATGACAAGGCAAGTAAAAAAAAAAAAAAAAAAAAGACATCACGGTGTGCCAAGATGCAAAACCACAAGTAACTGAAGTTCATAATATAAGCAGCTGTGTCCTCCAATTCACGCGGGGTTGTTCTGCTGAAGTCCTTCCACTGATATTTAAAAGCATGAGCAAGTATGCCCTTATAAACAAAATACAGCAACTCTGCCTTATCTCTTCACAGGGGCTGGCCCAACCAACTCAAATGCTAACACAATAAAAGGAAACAGGTGGCCGAGAGAAATATCTTATGCCCTCTAAAGCAGCTGCCCTACAAGAAATTCAATCTAGGTGTCCCAAACAAACTGCCTTTTCATCAAAGAGCACTCACACAAGAGATGCACAGTGTACCTACTTAGAACATATCTTGTATTGTACTTTCTACACCAACTGGTTCCCTTTGATTGGCACGATTTTGGCAGATAACAATATTTGTATTTTTAATAACAGTATTTAATTTGTTTTCAACAGGTGCTTACTTTCCATTTGCACAGAAAAAGCCCTTGTTCCCAAAGGCCTGGGGATATGACTAAGTCTCATGTTACTGGTTTTCTCCTAAGAGCACAGCGGCCATTAACATGCCCAAAGGAAACAGTGAGAACGAATACGCCGACCTCCCAGGTTTCAGCAATCTAAACTATTTGAAGTGCAGGACGCAGAAATACTGTAGCAGGTTAGACTGTGTGAGAAAGGATATATACAGGTGGTGAGTGACGGGGTAAACCACTTGCATAAGGAGGAAAAGATTTTACTGTGAAACTATATAATGCCATTTTACTGCACTATTACAACATCTGAATCCTTTAGGGTTGAATGCAAAGTTTTACACAGGTAGCAAGTATTTCCCCTTTTAAAAGTTGAAATCTTCATTATGAAGGAAAACAACCATTCTGTTTAAACACCACTAAAAACCCTTAAGATTGTGCTCTCGCTCAAATTGTTATTTATAATATTAACCATAAACCAACGTAGATTTCGAAACAACCACTCTGCAACACCCCCAGCCTAGAGCTTAAAATATTAAGTGTCTCTGGCTTTTTAATTTGGTCCTGAATCATGCATACTAATCTAAATCTGCCCTAGAAAGCATGGAGAAACATTTTTTTCAATATGGATAGACATGGTTCAGACATGCATTTTTGCATAAAGAACTCTCAACTTTCCTTTCAATATGATACATAAAATATTTTCATTTTCTATTAAACAGAAGAATCTATGTGAAATACACAACCATAAATCTAAATATGTTTCTTTACAAATCTGCAGAGATCTCAATGTTTAATGCATGAGAGAAAACTTGTTTGAAGAGTTTCAAATCCTAAACTCATTATTGAATCCATTAGGATTTAAGAGAAATTGTGATACATGTAATGCCAGGAGATGAGTGCTTGCGGTGAAGCGCTCTCTCAAAGCTGAAAAGCAGCACATGGGAAGCAGATGGAGAGGTGCTGTATAGGTAACTAAGGATGGAAGGTGAACAAGGGTGGACGGGTCTCAGAGACAGAGCTCAGAGCACTCTGTCTTCTAAGTCATTAAAGCCGCTGTACTTGTCACTGGTATGATCTCCGTCCTCCCCTCGCTATGGCTGCTGTGACTGACAAAAAGTCTTTTATTATCTGCCCTCTGGGAAAGAGGAAGGTGTACAACAGACTAAATAGAGATTCTTGACAACACACAAGTTATCGACTGACAGTCCTAAAATCTAGCAATATATCTGTTCTGTTGAGGCTTTAGACACATCAGGAGAAATATTGCAAATGGAGCTGAAAGGACGAAGATTTTCTGAAGCAACATATATTGCCATGCATTTTACGCTTTCCTGTGCTGGTTTTCACTGTGCCTTGAAAACTCAGGTTTCTTCATTGCACCATATATATAAAACCAGAAAATATAATTATTGTAATAGCAAAATATTTGAATTTTTGAAAAAAAAAACCCCACAACCCAGCCACCTACTGATCATAGACAGCAGCTCTTAGCTGCAGCTGTTTCCATCATGACACTAATTCCCCATTTATTTGAATGGGGCTTAATGGTGCTGTCATAATAATCTTATTGTGACACCAATGGAAGTTCATGGAGACAATGCAACAGTGTTAAGATTAAATAAATTGATGTCCCTACTGTGATATGTTTAGCATCGTATTCTGAAATTTCTATATTTGGGGAGCTTAATTATATAGAATTTATTAGTCTGACTTATTAACCTCATTTTTATGGCTTCCTCGAAAGCTTCCAGATTTAATTAAATAATTCTCTATAGCTGCACAAGCTATTGACTTCTCTTGAATGTATTCATGAGTCTTCTCTGTTCTACAGAATAGGTAGTGTCAGGCTGTAATGGTAAAGCAGTTTTGGCATGTCATTGTCCTATTAGAAATCCAAAAGTCCAGCTGGCTGTAGTTTTTGTGCATATTATATTTGTGAAACCCTACACTACAGAGATGATTGATGAACCACTCTATAAATGGCTGTACAAATACAACGCTTGGTTTTGTGCAGAAAGACCTAAGTATATAGCAATAGGTGTAAGAGAACTTCCTGAAATTTAAGAAACCATGTCAAATAGAAAAGCAACATGTAGACAGGTTTTTGGAACTCACCACAGTACACATTATAAAAAGATACAGATCAACCCCTCAAAAAATTCAGACTGCAGAATTAATGAGTATTGTTTCCAATGTCACAAATCTAATCCTACTCCGATTTTATTTCTTATCTCTGTGTAAGCCTTGCATTGAAAAGTATATTGAATGCTAGCTCAATCTGTGGAAATATCAGTTTCATAATCAGAATCTTAATATGGGTGAACTATGCACTTCATTTCTAAAATTAATAAGTTCCAAAACATGTAAAGGGAACAAAAAAGCACGCCTGAGCTCTGATCCTTGTCTGTAACCACAGGTGCCCGCTCTCCCCAAGGCAGAGGTACCTCACAGCATTTGACGAGCACTGTAATATTCCCTGTCAATTTTACATTCTGCTTGGCAGCAGCGGAAACCTGACAGGCATCAGCAGAGTGATTGGCAGTACCATGGCTGATAATGCGAGTCAAAGCAATTGGCAACAGCACCACTATCCCCCTTGCGGAGTCCAGAATTCACTTATAATCTCACAGGTGACCTTTGATGATACAAGCTGGAAGGTCATGGAAAGGAGAAGACTTTTTATATACCTTTAAAATTATTGCAGGTATATTTTTTTAATATATATTATTAGACTTGGAGCTAAAGCAGCCCCTGATCTGCAATACTCTAGCTGCAGACACAACTGTTACCTTGTAGGGGTTGCATGGCCTCAGATCTAAAAGCAGTAACTCTTTTTGGTGCTCCATAAAGTACGAGACTCCAGTTTTCATATTTACATCTTTGATTTCCCCAACTCTAAATAAATGTGGGGAAACTTTTCTAAATCAGGAAATTCTTGTGAAGTCAATATTCATAGTGAGATCATAGAATCATAGGATGGTTTTGGTCAGCTCATCCCATTCCAATCCACCTGCATGTGAAAGGACACCTACCACTGGATTAGGTTACTCAAAGCTTCATCCAGACATTCATCACTCTTGGATGCCTGTCCAGGTTCAGCCTTGCACCTACCTTTAGATTTTTGTGTGATCACAAGTTTGGTTGTTGGGTTTTATTTTTTCTGTCTGAGAGCTCAATCGCAAGTCTCACGGTCTCTAAATCCCCAAAGAATTCAAGATTTAATATCAGAAAATGAAGTCCTCAGACCTTACAGCAAATATCTCAATATTTCTCAAAAGTGGAAAGGGAGTGGAAAAAGTGGAGAGGGAGTGAAAAGGGAATGTTTCTTCTTTTTTTCCACCTTCACTCTCTAGTCCTACCCATCCAGCAGCTGACATACTTATGAAACACACGTACAAAGCCATCCCCTTTAAAGCACTGGTAGTATAGTTTGTGTAGATTTTATAACCTATCACTTCATGTGTTAGGGTTTGTGCTTATAAGCATTTATAGGCATGTTGTAGAAAATGATGCTGTGGTGGAGGGAGAGATTTTGACCACTGGAAAAAAGAATTAAATCAGGAGAGATAATGGGACTCAATAAAACGCACCTTGCAATGCTGGTCTGCTATCCCAGTTCTGTTGAGGCACCTCAAAAGCAGAGTTTCTGAGCTGAATGTCATCTAATGCTGTTTTTCAATCGCCTGAAGCCTCCTGTCCTTACATTGCTTATCACCAATTAAGGCCATTGTTTAACATTAAGTTAGATTTGAATAAAGACACTCTGTGTTCCAAAATATTTTGATCCCAATAATCTTTCCTTTCTATGTAAATATCTCCTTTTTTTATATTACACTGAAACTAAAGCGAGATGAAATCTCTTTGCATTAACTGTCATCAGGGTTAATTGGTTCCAAGAGGTATTTTTCAAGATTTTACCCCAAATGCTCCTACTTAGCTCTCTATAAATTATATTGGGTATGTATTGCAGCACCTAGGAAAATCAGGAAAAGTGAAGAGCAGCTTAGTTTGAAGCCTGACCACCCCACATCCTTTACAGTTTTTTTTTCAGCCAAGGTTTATACCCCCTAAATTGCCGTGGTGCATGTTGCAATCCACAAAGATTTAAAATTCATCAGACAGACAAAGTGTACATTTAATACTCACATGAGGGAATACAGAATGCCTTTCAATACATCAAACTCCTAAACCTTTTACATCTTTCATTTTTAAGCTACATGGGCTTTGATTTGTACAATTTTAAAAATATTCTGAAGCCTAGTCAATCTAACACTAAAAAGCACTGTTGCACAGTAAGAAATCAAGAAATACAATTCAGCAAACCTGGTATAGTTGGTCCCCAGGGAAGTTTTTTTCCAATTCTGTTTGTCATAGCCCAGATCCATCATGTCATGCTAGCCTAACTTACTACTTCTGTCTTTTTTCCTTTTTTTTTTATCCCTTTCTTTCTTTTTCACCCTTTTTTGGCACACTCCAACTATTTTCTGTTAAACTAGTGCTGTCACAAGAAAACATATAAAAATGCTCTTTTGCAAACATACTGTTTGGTCTCTACTGAACTCTCCAGAGCCATGGATTTCTCTCACTGTCTTTATCAGGGGTGAATGTTGACAGATCACTGAACCTTACTGTCAGCGGTGACAGGCTTAAAGCTGTTTTGTGCAAGGTGGAGAGGGGGAAAAAAAAAACCACAAAAAAGGTTTCTGTGCCTTGCATCTAGAAGGTCCCTGATTTAACAACAAAGGCTTATGTTCAAAGATGATTAGCTTAAAGGCATTTCAGAGAGTTTTGATTGTAGCAGCAGTTGGGTGTCTTGCTACTGGGTGAAATATGTATTCCCCTGAGAACAAAGGCGGCAGCAATCCTATTCTGCTGAGATGGCAACTTTAATAATTCCATGTATTTATCAGTATTGTGTCAAGATCTTAAGGATTTTGCCCTTCAGGTGAAGTTGGAGGTAGATGGAATGGATACGGTGCTGAACAATCCCACTAAGATATACATGGAAAATGTCCTGTAATGTCCTGAGGGAGAGATAGAAAAGATTCCTGAGGGTCTGACTACACGTAACATAGATAAATGTCTTCAAGGTTTACAAAAAGAAGCTTGAGGTTTTTACACTGGGCCTTAGCCTATGCATGAAGTGGTGAGACTAGGTGCTTTTCACCCCATACAGAGCAGTGTTAATAGTGTAAATTATCCATAAGTATTTTCATCCAGAAGTTAAACAAAAAAAGGAATGCCGATTAAATATGGAATGCATTAAACCTAATAGCATATCGTATTTACTGCTGGATCTCTTATAAAAAATGTGATTTGAAACATAAATAATGAGATTTGCTGGAAAAAATATAATTGGAGAGATTATCGCAGCAAGTAGTGGTATAGGAAGGGCTTGACTGAACAAGGATATCACACACAGATAAACTCCCACAGAAACAAAATACCACTTTGCCTTTGGATACACAAATATTTTCTGTAAGCTCGCCCTGTGTGCCCGTGTTCAGTGACACCAGGACAGATTTCACTGTCCCGCAATGATAATGACCAACAGGGAGAAACTATTCATTTGGTGAAGATATATCTATTTCTTCATGCACCATCAGAGAGATATAAGGGACTTTCAGAAGGAAATGCCTCCTAATTAATGATAGTTCAGAGCCTTATGAAGTGTGAAAGACTGTCTGGAGGAATGTGTAGCGTAAGCATCATTCTGAAGGGCCCAGTAGTACAGTGTTAGAAAGCAGTAAAAATATAGGACTTAACGTGCAGGACAGGAGGGCAGGTAGCTGGAGGGAATCCGAGATCGTATTTTAAAATATTTGGACTCCCTAAAGACACCACTTTGAACAATTTTAAGGTCACAGTGGGCCTTTCTCTTTTGATGCCTCGAAACTTCATATTTTAAGAGGAAAACACATTTTCCTTGACATGTTTACTCCATTAAAGTTGGCAAGTTGTTGGCCATGCTTCATTAATTAAGATCTCATGATGCTTCAGGACTTGCCATGGAGTCACTGGTTATATATGCTTTGACATTGCAGTGGTTGTATCAGCCTATTAGTAGGCAGTTAATACTAGAAAACATTTTCATCAGCATATGACAGATTCAAACTTTCATATTATCAAGGACTTCTATAAAGAATTGGATGTCCACAAAAGAGAATATCTTAACTCCTCTAACATCACGCACCCCCTCAAAATGGCAGAAATATCAGAGAAAATCTTCCTTAATGTGGAAAGCTGCTCACAGGTCAATTTTCAAACATATCAATTCCCTTCTGACATGTTTGTCTTATGTTGTGTCAAGTGGCAGAGCTGTGCCACTGGCCACCACTGCTGAGCTGACATTAACGTGTCCCTTGACTTTGCCTGACACCAGCTGTTCCTGCAGCCTCTCCAGCTCCCGGTACCAACCGCTGCTGCCAGGAGCACGACTAAGCTGTGTGATTGGAAATGTGCTTGATAGGAACGGTTGGACTCGATGATCCGGTGGGTCTCTTCCAACCTGGTTATTCTATGATTCTATGGGAGAGGATGCACGTGCTGGCAGCCTGTCAGTAGGCTGGGCATTTACTCAGACCCCACAGACCAAAACCCCTGATCTCTAGGATCAGCTCTAAAGATCTCTATTTCCTTTTAATAAAAGGTTTGGTGATGGTTTACCCAGACTACAGTGGCAAGATCCAGAGGAATCATTTTCAAGCCAAAATTTTCCCCCACCCTCTCTCTTACTTTCACAGCATGGGTTTCTGGCAAGTATGCTTGCTTGCTAGAATTTAACTCAATTTTTTGAATTACTGACCCTTTGTACTTCAAAAGATACCTGTTATCTCTAGGCCTATTTTTCCCTCCTAAACTAAACTGATTCGTTATTGAAGTTATATTTTACACTGAGCCTACTTTTTTATTACTCAGCCATTGGATTTCTGGGGCAGACACAGGTCACCCAGGAGCCCAGCTCCATGGAGAAGACACCCACCCCAGGTCTATATGGGGGTATGAATTATGTTGATGCACAGTCCTCTCTTCCTTCCTCCCTAATCACAGTGCAGCTGCATCAGTCCTTGGATTACAAACCTGTCATTTTCTTTTCTTATTTAAGAGCTACCATGAGGTGACTGGGGCTGGCAGGGACTCCTGTAGTCTATTCAGCAACAAGAGGACTGTCCTGAGCAGAAGTTAACTCAAAATAGGAAGAGGATATTTCATTTCTGGGGGCAGAAAAATCTAAAACATCATTCCTCTAGTCTACAAGATAGGGACACCTAAACTCTCTTGCGGTCTGGGTTTCAAAGCTATTCCCTAGCAGCTGTAGACCACCATCATCTGGAAGCTAATTAAGAGCAGCTCAGCCTGCTCAGTATTAGTGCTTTAAGATCAAGGTGTGCTAGTATCACAGAAAAGCCATATTTGGAGAGCACAATTTCTATTAAAACCTGAGTCAGGCTTTTCTTTCTCACTCCATCCCAAATCCTCTTGCAGTGGTGGCACAGATGGGGACTCTCTTGTGGTACGGAAATTACTGATGCTCTGCCATCCTGCAGTGCAACTGCTCTGCCTCTATCCAAAGACCAGCATTCTTGTTTTCCTAAAAGTCTTTTCAAATGATATGTGCACACGGCATCTGTTTGCAATGTATATTTGCCATTAGTGTTTTTAAGTAGGAATGGTGGGGTCCGTATGGCACAGAACATAAGGATTGCCATGGTAATTAGTCATTATTTGGACTAGCAGAGTAACCGCTATCAGAGACTCTTAACTCACTCCTGTCCTAAGTACCCAACATGTATTTTCTTTGTCTCTGCCCCTTATCTAAAGTATTTTTGCTCTGAAAACATTGTTGATATTTATCCTTTGCCTGACACATTAATCTGTGCAGGAAAATTGAGTACGACACTTTTAGGAAAGTTTTCTTTTAAATTTTTCGAGCATTACACATTTTTCATTACAAAAACATCTATATAACATCTCTAAATCACCATGAGTTAAAGGAAAGCAACAGAAATAAGAAAGCGTAACACGTCTATAACAAAGCATACATGTACCTGCAGCTGATCTACAAAGAACACAAAACCGATTACATACCTGCAGCTTTTGTTCTGCAAGATGTGTTTACTATGCATACATTTACAGTCTGGGTTTTATTTCTGAAAGGCAGATTTATTTAATTCTCAGGCAGCCAGCAGGTGTGCCCAAGCCTGCCCATGGCTGCACGGCTTTCACGCCATCGGGAAAAGAGCATTCCTAGCTCAAGCTCAGAAATACTGGGCTAAGGAATGCTACAACATAAGTTAATACACCTCAAAGAGGAAAGGTTATATGTATGAAATTGTTCTTTTACCTCTGTCCACCTGTATATACCTAAGAACATTTCACAGTTCCTATGAAGCTGAAGAGGGACAATGCTCTTGCACTTGATCACAGAATCACAGAATCACCGGGTTGGAAGAGACCCACTGGATCATCGAGTCCAACCACTCCCACAAAACACTAAACCATGTCCCTCAGGACCTCGTCCACCCGTAACTTAAACACCTCCAGGGAAGGCGAATCAACCACCTCCCTGGGCAGCATATTCCAGTGCCTAATGACCCTTTCCGTAAAAAACTTCCTCCTAATCTCTAACCTAAACCTC
>WAAB01008625.1:189498-204247 GCA_013389865.1 Piaya cayana
CAACACCCCCAGGTCCCTCTCCTCCTGGCAGCTCTCCAAACAGACCTCACCCAGTCTGTAGCTCTGCATAGGGTTGTTGTGCCCCAGGTGCAGGACTCGGCATTTGGCTGTGTTAAACCTCATGCCATTGGACTCTGCCCAGCGGTCCAGTCTGTTCAGATCCCTTTGCAGGGTCTCCCTACCCTGATGAAAACGCAGTGGAAGATCCAAGGGAGAACTATAATGTAACAAACTGAACACAGATAAACCCAGACAGCTCCCTAACAATCTTACAAGTTCAGGGTTGAAGATTACAAAAGCCTTCTCTCAAGCTGGAAGGACTGAGAACATAGTATCTTTTTTTTTTTCCAACAGAAGAGAAGTTTCAGCCTATTTGCTCACACCAAGTCACCCAAATAAAGTTGGGTAAGTAGACAAAGCAGGGCAGACACCAGATAAAGCACTCTGGTTGTCTTACCTATGAAGTCAGTCTTTTTTTCCCCCCTTAATGGCAACATGACATGAAAATATTCCCTTGCCATTTATACTGTGCTCTGTGCACACAGGGAAGAGATGTTTGGTCTTGGAGCTTCCTCTCTCCTCCCGGCACTGTGTGGAAAGTAGGGTAGATGCAAAGGGTTATAAGAGGAGGTTTGTAAGAAACCCCCAAGTCATAGAGCACCAGTGATGAACATGGCAGGCTCTTAGAGGAGCACAGGGTCTACCCTTCGAGGCTTTGAAGTCTGGAGATGAGCAAAACAGTGTTTGATGCTTGGTAATTATGCTAAGTGGGCAGGTGGGAGCCAGATGCTAAACAACAGCTTCAGATGTGAGCACAGTGTTGCCCAAGTGCTTTGCCTAGACCCGTCTGCAAACATCAAAAAAATTCAAACATTAAAAAAATTTAAGATCTGATCCTGAAAGTACACTAGTGAGCAGCAGAGTACGTTACACTGGTTGCCATATTGGCTTGTCTAAAGCATTTGGATAGATTTTGTACATTTTTATATTTTGTGTTGGATTATCATTTCTTAAAGTTTCCACATGTCCTTTCATCAGGAAAATAATGCATGATCAAATGGTGAGTCCTATTTTTAAACTGCCTTTATGCAGTTGAACTGAAAATATTAGTTTATCTTGAGCTATTCTGTCAAGCAATATTATACTGATTAAGTTTTTAAAATATTATTGGGGCAGATGGAGTATACATAACCTGTGTTTATACTCCATTTCATACACTTACATCTTGAATCCTGACAAACTTCGAATTTTTGACCATACCCTTGTGAAGGATCAGAATGTCATAACCCCTTTAGTCAATATTTTGAAAGGCTAATTTGAGTAAGTAATTGCATTCCAGTTCAGAAGAATATTAAAATAACTAGTTTATGTGAATACATCCATCCTAATGGAAATATACATTCCAGAAGAGTTGGAAGAATTAGCTTAACATCACTGCTGTATAAAATTCAGTGACTTGAGCTTTCAGGCAGGGCTGCACAGGCAGACTGAAAACATTTTGGCTCGCTTGGGTTCTCATCCACTGTATCTGCTTCCAATCGCAAATTCCAATAAACGAACAACAAAGAAATCAAAAGGAAACTGCGTGGCTCGCCAGCTTGAACCTTGCTAGCAGAGAAACCAGACAAAACCACACAGTATGAGGAAACAAACATAAAAACACACTGCAATATGTTTTCTATTGTTTCTGCCAAAAAACATCAATTGGTCCAGATCCATACAAAATCTGCCTTCTTCTGCTTAAATTTACCCCATATTCACTGAAGAGTTGTTGAGATTTAGTGAGCTTTAAAGTAAACGAGGCCAAGTTCTGGTGTAACCTTCATTTTGTTTCGTTGTAAAAATACCACATGCAGCCATCTCTGAGAATTAGACAGACAAATTCCTAGACTATAAACACAAACCCTTATTCTCATGTTCAGCTTACTTTTTCCTCTATATAATGCCTGCTATTCCAAAGCGTATCTGGGAAATTAGAAGATACTATCCACAAACTAGTAGCTTGAAGAGTATTAATAATAGTACAGCATGAATAACATATAGGAAAGAATTAAATCCTCATGGGATAGCATTTTAAGATTGCATCTAAACTGGCAGCACCAGTGGTGCAGCATGGTGATAAAAATGTGTGAACTTCATTGGCTGCAACTTGCTGCTGCAGACTGTACCCCTAGTGCTGACCACAGGCTCTGTTTTCAACCAGAACATTTTGCTATAGAAGTGTTGTAGATGAGTGATATTCCTGTAAAACATGTTAGTTTGATGAATTGTCCAGATTAGGCAACAGGACTTCCATGTAGAAAATTCTCTATATATGCCTGTATAGAATCATAGAATCACCAGGTTGGAAGAGACCCACCAGATCATCGAGTCCAACCATTCCCACCAAGCTCTAAATCATGCACCTCAGTACCTCATCCACCCATCCCTTAAACCTCTCCAGGGAGGGTGAATCAACCCCCTTCCTGGGCAGCCTGTTCCATTGCCTAATGACCCTTTCTGTGAAGAATTTTTTCCTTATGTTGAGCCTGAACCTCCCCTGGTGGAGCTTGAGGTCATTCCCTCTTGTCCTGTCCCCTGTCACTTGGGAGAAGAGGCCAGCACCCTCCTCTCCACAGCCTCCCTTCAGGTAGTTTTAGGGAACAATAAGGTCTCCTCTCAGCCTCCTCTTCTCTAGGCTAAACACCCCCAGCTCTCTCAGTCACTCCTTGTAAGACTTATTCTCCGGTATAGATACTGCCTCTGTAACCCAAGGTAGCTACTACAGTGAGAAAACCACCAAGAAAGGACAAAAAGCCACCTCTGCTTGGTTGATGCTCTCCTGGCATCAAGACCTGCAACCTGGAGATGTCATTCAGAAAGAAGAGTGTACTTTCATTCATCTGTGTATACAACCATGGGCATCCAGATACATTTACTACTTATTGTTGGCATGATCTTGAGTCAAGAGGAGACATGGTGATGAACCTGAACTTAGCATGTGGCAGAACTCTTTTTTTTTTTTTTTAAAAGTTTTTCATATTCCCTTATTGTTCATTTAAAAGTCGCAGGCTTTCAAACAGACTGGAGAAAAGAGAAATTCTTAGTAATGATCGCTGTCCTGTTCAAAGTTAAATACTGTTACAGATGGGAACAGACGGACTTATTGCTGCAGGACAGTGCTCTTACACTGCACATCTGGAGCACATCGCCTACACCCAGACTGGCAGTGGAGACTGAATGCATCAGATGTCATTAGTCAGAAAATGTGTTAGCAGAAAGAAATTATGATAAGCGCAAAACATGGTCAGATGTAAGGAAAAGCACCATTTGTACATTTGTTAGTCAATTAGGCTTTATTTCAAGTGATTCCCTCAAGGCTTCTTGAGGTAGGAGCATTTGTTTTCCTTCATTACACCTAGGCTAGCTACAATTCAGTGACTAGATTTCTGTATAGGGTCGGTATTTTTGTTTTCAGAGTTGTCACTCAAAGCATCACCTACACTTTGACCCCTCTCCTGATCATTACTGAACAACCACATATCATGCAAACACAGGCACAACAAAAAGCAGAAAAACAGGACTGCACAGAAGTATTAACCCGTGTACTGTGACTGTTCTCAACCTCTCATTAATAGTATAAATTCAAACAGGAAGATAGTGTCTCCAGTTTTGTTAACAAATAGCACTGGTCAGGACAGATCGCCTACAGCACCTATGAGTTTCACCTTTAGGAGGTATGCGACACTTTCCAATTCCTTGACCCTTGGGATTTCCAATACTTGAAAATTATTAAAAGGATATAAAGCTACTGGAGAGCGACCAAAGGAGGGCCATGAATCCGGTAAAGGTTTCAGAGAGGAAGCCATCTGTAATGGTTTTGGGTTTTAGACCTTCCTTGATATGGAGGTTAACCAGTTACAACCTGGCTATCAAGGAGGGTCTAAAAACCAAAACCATTACACCATCTGAGGAGCAACTAAGGTCACTTGGTCTGTTTCGATGAGGAAGAGACTGAGAGGAGATCTCTTTGTGGTCTACAACTTCCTCACAGGGGAAGGAGGGGCAGGCACTGGTATCTTCTCTCTGGTGATGAATGGTAAGTAATCACGATATCAAGTCTGACAATATTCAAGAAGCATTTGGACAGTGCCCTCATTCACATAAGGTGAATACTGGGGTTGTCCTATAAAGGGACACGAGTCGGACTCAATGTTCCTTGTAAATATGTTCCAACTGACGACATTCTATGATTCTACAATTCTAAAAAACCTCTCCTCAGTAAATGAGTCTTAGTACAGAGAAATAAAAGGTGTTTGAGTAAACCCTGATCATTTTTAGTCTATAGTATTCACATACTACAACAAATACTTTTCCTCCAATCAGAAGGTACACTGATTACAACAATGTCACAATGTGACTACCAAATAAATTAGGTGACTAGCAGAATAGGTCATAGACCGAAATTAGTTGGCACCACCTAACTGAAGTGTTATAAAAAAGGAAACAAATTCATAGAAATCTAAGTCATTTGCTAAATGAAAGAATGCTGAGGAAGTTGAATACTTTGCTTTTCATGAATAATCAATGTAACTATGCTCTGAAACTTCAGTAAAAATACTGCAGATATTTCAAAGTTACATATTTGCTAGAAAGATCTTCAAAAATCTTTTTTAAAAGTAAAATGTGCTCTCAACTTTTCTGACATTTACAAAAGTAATTAATTAATATGATTAAGCAAATTAGACTGAGCCAAAGTCTGACTGATTGTAAAGCATGCTGCAAGAGCCACCTGTTTGCTAGAAAGATTAGATACTATGGTGCTGGCAGCTAGAAAAAAAACAGAGAATTATGAAAGATAAGATAGAGATATATACTGATCTTCCAGATCTGTCTCATCTAACATGCATCACCAGATTATCTCAGCTTCACCTGATAAAAGAATTGTCCATAAGACATTTTCATTTGGCAAAAAAAAAAAAAAGTCCTACAGCTTAATCTAAACCCAAATCACTGCTAGCTGGGTCTAATAAGGTATTCATGAATCTGATTCCTAATTAGGAATATCAGCTACTCTGTGGGTCCAACCAGCCAGTTCCCAAGATCCAGGGTAATCCTCAGCACTAGCCATCTTCTCTCTAGATTTGTTTTCCTTCACCTTGAGGGCAGTATTGTATGTTCCTGCTGCCTAGATACAATATCTGTGCCTGAGATAATATTTAGCATTTAAGAATCAAGCTTCTGGTACAGTAATCACTAAGGGATGCTGCAAAATGTGCAGCTGTAGGATGTGCAACTATTCATCCCTGATCACCTTTTTATAACTTTGAATAAAACTTGAAAACAGGGCATAGAGATGTTTTCTTGTTATTTTATCAAGTTTTTTTTTATAATTTGCATTAACGTGAATCTCCAGGAATGTACCTTGCAGCGTCAGGCACTACCTACCCATGGAGCAAATCCAGCACTTCTATCCACTGGAGTATAGATTGAAAGTATAGGGGAAAGAAAAACGCACCCAGCTTTAAAGGACATAGGGAAGAGCAGCACAACATACGACACAGATCAGCCAGTAAAGCATTAACTGTACTTGATGAATACTTAATTGACGGATACTTGGGAGTACTTGATTTTGAGACCCTAACTACAGCACTGTTCATATGTAAATCAGGTAAAGCGAGCACCATCAGCACACGCATTAATTTGATTGCAGAGCTCTGCAGTTGGCATATTGAAATTATCTTTTCCTTAAAGTATGAGAAGACTTCAGAGAACCCACTTGGTGTTCAAGTCAGAAAGAGAACTAGGACTGGAGCAGGAGCGTGTACTTCTGTGTTTATAGTGTAGACACAGTTGCTCAATTGCGCTGGTAAATGGGATTCTCTTGTACCAGCCCAAGAACAAAGTTCTTGGAGTCTAGAGAGGAGGCAGAAGATGGAAGAGGATCATTTCCAAAAAGACAAGCCAAATGGGCAAGTACGGACATAGAAGAAGTGCAGAATCACAGAAGCCCCAAGCATCAAGATTTTGAGAATGGTTTATAGTGAGGGAGCTAGTCACCAGGCTAGGAGAGATGGGCCTTCAATTCCATGAAGTTATATCAATCAGATTAACTTTTTCATGCAGATGATGCCTTAGCGCTCACTTTACGCCACAGAGATTTTTCTGAGGCCAGCAGGATGGCTTGTCAATTATATTACCATCACTGAAATAACACATTAGAACCTGGGTAATAATGAACTTTGCAAATCACAATTCCGGCAAATAAAAAAATGCTAACAAATGGGCATCTCCATGAAAAGAAAATGCTGGATATATAAATTAACCAAGCTGACTGCTAGGTTTGCTCAATTAGGAGTGTGTTTGTGGACTTTTCTAGAAATAGCTATAGTCACGCTCAGCCCTGCTGCTTGTACTATACTTCTGCCATACAGATTAACTAAACACAATATTAAAGATGCAAAAGAAATGCGATTTGAAAGTTCTGACATAAACAGTCCCTGAAAAAGAAGCAAACAGAGCACACATTGTCTATGCCATTTGTGAGCCAGTGGATCTAATGGTTCACTTACTTTACAACCTGCTTTTGAATAATTTGGCACATCTCTAATTTTAACAAGCTTCAGAGGGATTAGATAAAATGCAGACTTTGTTTACATCAATTAACACTCAAAGAAGTACAAAAGAACTTGTTAAGGCATTTATGAACAAAAAGTAACAAAGTGAGAGTTTGTCCAAACAAAGTGACTGTAGACTTGCTCAGATTGGCACCATTGCCTCTGAAAGACTGAAACCAAACATCCAATAACTGAACTGCTTTTTTCAAAGAGGCAGATGTGTATTTTTAATTACATCAGCAGATACGATCTACATTTCAGTTACTGCATTATCAGTTTTGCATACATCAAGTTCACAAAAATGACTGCTTTCCTTCCCATGCCACGCACACATTCACTGAGTTAAGCAGAAAACCCAAACCACTGCAGCCGAGTTGACAAATACATTGGCTGTTGCTATATTATTATTGTTATTTGCAATTATTTTACCTTGACTGATTATAAGCACATTCTTCTCTACATGCTACAGAGATGGAAAGAAGATGTGGATGACTTCAAACCCAGCGCTAACTTCCTTCGGAGATAACAAATAGACATATCAACATACTCCTTGTAATACGTTTGCAGACAATAAGGGAATTCATGAAGATACAGAAAGGGAAGAAAAAAACAGGTAGAAGACAGAGTTAAAGGAAGAGAAGGAGACAAGGGCACTATGGAATACACAGTACTACATACTATAGTACATATATATCATCTATATCTCTGAAAGAGTTGGTCTTGGTAATAAAAACATTGTCCCCTGTATTACATTGTTCCCATAGATCTCTGTGTGTTCAAATGACTAAGTAACACTAGAGAAATCTCCAGAAGTAGCTGTTTTTTAATGCCCTCAGCATCAGGGAAGCTTCTAAGGATGCTTCCTGATCCCTGCTGAAGCGGAGAGCAGGATGGTGACAATATCACCACTGTAGTTCCCAGTTACATTTTCTGCACAGCCAAGAAGCTTGGACGCTATTTAATAAAACACATCTTTGTTACTCTAACAATAACACATTTAAAGTAGAAGTGATGCCTCAAAACAACAGAATTGAGCTGCTCATACTCATCGACGCCAGTGAGAGCACTGGCTGGTCAATACGTTATTTTCTGCTCCTGCAACACTGCAGCTTCTCACACCCAATACAACAAAATTAATTATTACCATCTGATAACCAGGCTATCTCTATTATACTAACAATAGTAAAAGGTGGCTTTGCTGGAGCAGCCTGGTGTACTCGAGCATTGCAGATCAAAGGTCTATTGAACTGCAACAACAAATAGTCAATTTTTTTCAACTGTTTCTACGTTTCTAAACTTGCAATGGTGCCTCCTGAATTGTGACTTAATGAGGCTCAGACAAGTAATGCCATGGCATGGCCAGCACTGCTACAGCCACAAGACCTAATGGAGAGCTCTCCTGACCAAGGAATCCAGTCTTTAGCTGGAGACAGCTCCACACTTTGGCGTTCAAGGACAGTCAGATCGCTCATTTAGCCACAGCTAAGAGGAAGCAGCAGGAACGGAGGGAAACGTGTAGTTGACTATACACATTGACTAAGCTGTACAAATTCAATGAGCTCTCACCCTGAACTCTGCTTAGAGCCTCTCTCTGTTTAACTCCATCATGTTGCCATTTCAAAAGCAGCACAGATTAACTGCAACTGCTGTGCCCATGGAGGAGGAAGAAAATCGTCTTTTATCCATGGGACCACACTGTATCACAAACATAATTTCTTAAGATAAGGATATTAACTGAAAAAAAAAGTATATATTTTTTTAAGGAAATAGAACAAAGAGAATTCTAGAGGGAGAGGAATGATACGACATCACACGTAGCTCAGAAACAACTAGTTTGTTTGTTCGTTTTTAATAAAAGGTAAGGAATGATAATTTAGGAAAGTAACAGGAATGGAAATGCTCCCCTGAAATGGAGAAAATTAGGCTATGGTAAGAATCAAGAAAAAACCTACAGTTTTAAGAGTGGTTATGGCATTACTATTATCATGTTTTAAAGGAAATGTCATGAAAATCATAGAATCACCAGGTTGGAAAAGACCCACAAGACCATTGAGTCCAACCATTCCTATCACACAGACCAACAAGTGCATTGGGACCTGGAATCTTTTTTCTAGTCACTACCACCCAACAAGCGATAGGTACTGAAACAAAACAACCCAAGCAAACAGCTCTGCATGCACAGTTAGTATGACAGAATTCATAAAAGGTTTACTTGATATAGCACAGAAGTATTAACATAGATTTCTAGATGTATCAGGGAAACCTAACTTTAAAATTCTCTCTAAACAAGTCTGACTATAAACGCAGAATGTCACAGCACATATAGATAAATTCCTGATAAGTCTCCAAACCCTGGGCAATCTAATAGCAACTTATAATTGATTGTGTGCTCCACAACAATTTAGGCTTTGTTTTCCATTAGCAAACACCTCGAATTACATGAAAGGAAGAAAAAGTTCCCTAGATACAAACATAAATATTTTATCAGCCTTAAGTCTGCTCAGTCACCACTCCCCTAAAAAAAGTCTATTAATTAAATACTTAGAAACGATTAAAACACTTCTGTAGAACTTATTGGCACCTGTTAATTCACTGACCCTACCAGGCTACAACAGTAAATGTCTTGTTTGATTGCTTCTGTTACCAATAAGTCAGCAGCTTAAAGACAAAGGAGACATGATGCAACTTCAAGTACCACAATATTGCCTTAAAACACAAAAGCCAGTATCTAGAGGCAGAGAAACAGAACATTTATGTAGACAGGGCAGCACAAATAATCTATTTAACCTAATCTTTTAATTACAGGAAACATCTCGTAGCAAGACATACAAGAGCAATGAAATGACCCAGAGCTAGAAATCAAGATGATGTATTTGTGCATGTGAAAGTAACACCAGCAGAATTCATAAAAGAAAACCTCCTTGGGCATTATTATCTTTCCATCAGGACACACTGTCATCACACTCAGAACAGGAGAAAAATATGACTTAAAATATGTTATTAAAACACAAAAACATATAATAGAGGGTAAAGAAAAAAGAAAACAAGAGCTGAGAAAGGTAAAACGACAGGGGGGAATATGCAGGTGAAAAGAAGTATCCATTTGAATTAAAAAAAGGAGCATCTTAAGGAGGGGGGAGGAAAGAAATAAGGGGCAGACCCTAATAAGTTGACATAACACAGCACCTATTCTACAGAAGCTGCAATGATTTTGGTGTCACTGTTTACTCAGGAATGCAGAATTCCGTGGAGAGGGGTGTTAAATCTGGCCCTGCTTGGGCAGTATGCAAATCTTCTCCCACTCCCCTGCAAGCTTTTAAGGAGAGCTGGCAGAGAGTCCCCTGAAGAGTCCTGGCAATGCCACACTCTGCAGTGGGAAACAAGCATCTTGCAAAGAACCCCTGAGATCCTCCTACCCCCTCAAATCTGCACAAGTGGAGAAGTGTTGCCTGCAAGGAGGAGTGAGACAGTGTGTGTGTGTGCAGGAGAGGGAGTGAAAATTAGTAATTATAAGAGAGTCTTGAAATACCAGGAAATGGAGATAGTAATTGATCCTTTAAAAAAAAATAACAACAAAACACCCAACAAATTGTAAACTCCTCACTATATGTAATACTGTCTCCTTTCCCATTTGTGATATTCTGACCCTTTGTTCAACTCCTTTACCTTCCTACATCTAAGTTATTACTGAATAGTTGAAAAAATTGGCTTCTCTTCCTTTGATCTTCTGCTGTTGGATTGCCGTCTACCTACTCCCTGTACACAGTTGTTCTTCACTCCCACTTCTATTTTCCCGATTTCTTTGTTTACATTCAATTTTACTGTATTTTTTTTCACACTTTTCTACACAGGGAAAGTCTATGTTGTGTTATGTTCCAACACACATTACTCTCTTTTATTCCTTACTTTGCACTTTTTAACTGATCCTGTAGACTATGTTTCCAGAAAGACAAAGAAAAAAAGAATATATGTAATGGTGAAAACATGCTTCTTTTCGCTCCAACCACATCCTTAGCTGAATCGTAGTGCCATTATTTTCCAACAACTTTTCTTTCCAAACTTGGGAATTCCCATCAGTTTGTTTGACAGAATTTTCCTGTTTTTTCTTAGAAGGTGTGCATTTTTCAAATGTCAGTAACATACCACTACAGAATTTCCCAGGAGTAACAGCTTGGTTTGAGGGACTCTTATTCAAAAGCCTTATTTTCAAAAACGTCATTTGAAACAGAAGAATCAAAACTGATTATTTACATTCTATAAATCAAAACAAAACTACAACGGATGCATTTCAAAATATTGCTATAATTATTTTCTACCGGCTGATAAATTGCTGGACATCCTTTCCCGAGCTCTGGTTGGCAATTCTGTGAGCACTAAGCAAAGTGTTTATTTAATTTTAGATTGTGAATATAATTATTAAAAGTGTGATTCCAAATCATAAAAAAAAATAATATACAGAGAAAAATAATTTTTTTTTACAAAAAAGATATGTGGCCGTATTTCAGCTCCATCATTTCAGCATTTTTGCATCCCTATCTGTGGAAAGGATGAGAGGCACTCACCACAGAGTTATGGTAAAGCTTAACCTCAGCAGGGCAAGACCAACCTGAGGAAGATGACAATGCTTGAGGCCACAGCAACATCCACAATGCCAGTTTGGGGCTGAGAAGTTGCAAATCTTAGGAAGTATATCTCAATAATATTGAATCCACTTTCTAAAATATAATAAAATGAGATGAAAAAAAACCCCTGTATTTCCCTCAGTTTTCTCACCATGCTTAGAAAAGAATCTATGTTTCACTCTGAAAGACCAGGATTATTTTCTGATTAACTCGTGGTTTTTTTATTCATAAGTAGGGCAACTTCATCCTTCTTTCTCCTACAACAAAAGCCAGTGGATGTTATAAGCTGCAAAGAATCATAACAGGACAAGAGGGAATGGTCTCAAGCTCTGCCAGGGGATGTTTAGGCTAGACATTAGGGAAAAGTTTTCACAGAAAGGGTCATTAGGCACTGGAACAGGCTGCCCAGGGAGGTGGTTGATTCACCTTCCCTGGAGGTGTTTAAGGCACAGGTGGACAAGGTACTGAGGGACATGGTTTAGTGTTTGATAGGAATGGTTGGACTCAATGATCCGGTGGGTCTCTTCCAACCTGATTGTTCTATGATTCTATGATTCTATAACAGCATTCAAAGCCTGGAGAAACAGACAGCTCTAGTCTTGGACTCCCACATTCACATTCAAGTGTTCCCCCTCCTTGGCCTTCAAGCATAGGGCTTGGGCTGTGCTAGCTGAGAAGAATTATGCACAGATTCTGCCCTATCAGCTCACAAACACAACAGAGAAAGATAAACATGGTGCTATATATACCTACACAAAGGTACAGGATATACTCCTGGTATAAATTAGGAGAGTTTGGGTGAGGTCAGTGTATTAACATCAATGGATGTAGGTCTTGTTACCCTCAATCAAAATCAAACCTTTATGGTTTGTAGCTGGTTGTCTTCTACCATGAGAAAATAAGGATGAGCTGTGAATCCATTTTGCTACTATATTTAAAAAGATAAATTAAAAATAAACACCCACTCAACCCACAACATGCTGGTCCAAGTCCTGCAGGATGAAATGGAGAGATATTTGCTCTTTCAATATCTTGCTCCATGACACCAGCTTTGTGTCTCCTTATAACCTTACCACACATTAACAATGCTTCTGGGTTAATTCAATAGATCTCTTTACAACATCTGATTAAAAAAAAAAAATAAATTCAATTTTCATTGTTTTTCAGCGGTAGTAGTGGTCAAAGCACATGGCTGCTTGGCCTGTTGGAGAGTTGGATATGTAGTGGTAATAGGTTAGTTCAACAGCTCAAGTTAAAAATCATTTAATTCACTTAACTATGCAGTATCAATGCAATTCATCTCAGTCTATAACTGATATGTTCAATAGAATATGTAAAGTATGCCTCCACCTAGTGATGACTATGTACAAATAATAGTAAATAATAATAATTCTGTTACTTCAGAGAATCTTGATAATTGGCTCCCATTTTCATTAATTAAAATCTGCTCTCAAGACAAATATTCCTTTATACAAACACACAATTTCCATCCTGCAAAATTAGTCTAAAGCTCAATCTGCAGTAATCCACCTGCAAACTTTGACTTGAGGAGGGGAAGGCTAAATATATTCTAGGTTTCAAGTACCTTGAATTTTAATAATAATAATGCACTTGTAACCATCATGACTATTATCTGAAAAGCAAAAACTAAGGAGGTTGACTGAAGGACTGTGGATTTTAAGTCTTAAATCTGATAAGTTAGATAGTCTGATTTAAAATGAAATGGTAAGCAAACCACATCTATTCTTTGCAGCTTTGTTTGCCAAAGAAAATAATTGCTAAGGTTTTTGGATCGCCCCGTTTTATTGGTGCAATTGTAGATGTAATTGCAAAAAAATTCCTAGGAATTTCTTCACTCCAAATCAGACAAAAGGCAATGAAAAGCGGGGAAAAATGTCTAAAATAATAAAAAGAACCCCCACACCAGAATTCAAGCAATCCAAACAACTATATAGAAGACATTGACTGGTGAAGCTCCCTCAAAATCAGTGAGTTTGAGGATGAGGTTTGAAAAACTAAGGTCCCTTGTAGAAAATATTCTGGGTTTTCCTTTCAGTCGCACTACCTGGGAACTACCCTAAATGTCTTCCAGACTGACTAAGGTTGCATTTTACCATTTCAAAAAGTACCTCCCTCCCATCAGCGGTCCATGGATCACAGCCTAGGAATGACTGCCCTGCTGAAAACTACAGGTACATTACCTAAAAGAGAGGGCAGGTCACTGTTTTCTTTCCTCCCCTTGCATTCAAATTGATTGCCATTGTCCCTTTAACACCTTGAAACACCCTAAATCCTCCTCTCCCCAAAGAACGTCTGGGCAGAAATCACTTCTACACACACACACAAAAAAAAAATGTGAATCCCCACACCATGTCATCTGGCACCCCTTTGCACACAAATGTGAGGTGCTGCCTTTCAGGGAGAGGACAGCCAAGGCTAGCAGTGCCCAGCCAACTTTAAATATCTGCCTCACTCATTAAAGAGAAACACAAAAACGGAGTAAAGGGTCTTAGCCAAGATTTTAAAAAATGTAGTGGCTGAATGCAGAAATACCAGAACCAAACACGTAAACAAGTCAGATTTGATTATCTCTGAGTGAGTTCATTTAGGATTCATTTTTGTCTTTGTTTTTTGTTCTTTTTGTTTTGAAGAGTTTGATAAATTAAGGGACTGTGTGCAATGTTTAGGATCAAGAGGATTTTTTTTTTAAAGATTTTTTTTTTTACATTAAGAAGGTTGCAAATATCATGATGCTTTTAAACTAATTTAGCTGTTTGCACTCAGGAGGATCACAAACCTTTAAAGTACTCAAGGATCAGGAAAGCCAGGAGCTTTTTGAATTTCTGCATTCCCTCTCAGCTGTTGATTGCCAGGTCTATGAAAATACCATTTTACCCATTTTATGAACACACAAACCACAGCACCAAAGGCCTCACATCTGAGGGCTTTATCAAGTTCACCAAACTGGATATCTGTAGCAATAATTCTCATTACGTGCTTTATCTCAAAGCAGCCTGCCCTTATGAAGCTATTTACCCTTTCCCTATCAGCCCCACTGATCAGAAGATAATCATCGTTTTAAAACATAAAACTACTACCGCATGCATAATTTAAGAGAGCACAGGTTTACAGCAGCACCATTCCTTCCTAAAAGCAGACATTACCTCATTTAGCAGCCAGCTAAAATAAGTGTTAATAGTATGAACTGCTCAGCCAGGCACCGATTCCTGCTGAAAGATGCTTAAAAACTGCTGCCTGACGCAATGGTGGGTGCCAAGTGACCTGCACCCTTTCCTTCTGAATTTCTGGTCCTTTCCAGGGAAAGGCACAGCCAAGGTGGCTTTGGCCAGCTCGGGGCTCGCCTGTTGCCCACAACGCGACGTTGCCCACGCCGCTACCCGCAAGACAACGCTGCCTACAACTCAACATCGCCCGCGCTGGCTTGTGTGCTGCCCACGAGATGGCAGCAATATGTTTATGAATAATGCAGCAAGAGGCTGCAGCCCACTGCCATTTCACATGCAAAAAAAA